>JAQQSZ010007857.1:0-13195 GCA_028646595.1 Phalanger gymnotis | reverse complement strand
TTCGCTAATTTGTTGCTCTGGGCCCTGAATAAATTTTTGGATGCCTTCTGCTTGGAGAATTCTGTATACCCATCGATTTCGAACCATTCTGATATTTATATGATCCTTTTTGAGATCATAAATTCGGCCTTCCTACTACAACAATCCATGATCCATAGCTTCCTATCTGCCACAAACCAGAATAGGAAGCTATCTATGCTTTCCTCCAACTCGCTAATAAAATAGTAAATGATTCTCTTTCGTTTATAAATACACTCTGGCCAAATTCAACTATGGTTCAGAACTAGAAGGGGCAAGTGACTTGATGTTCCATCAGGTGGCCCTGTGAGTAGCAGCGAAGATTCATGGGTACAACAAAGATGAGAACTGGGCGGCACACAGCAATCCTGGTGGGTCAGATCCAAGGAAAGTGAAACATCTTCCCTCGGCCTCTTTCTTCCAAACCTGGACCCAAATGCCTCTCTTTGAGGAAGTCTCTCTAGACTCCTGTCAGCCAGGTAGGCATCCTCAACCTCAGTGATCACCCCTCCCAGGGGAAGAAATATAAACTAAATTAACTAGAACGGGAAGGAGCTACAAGCCAGGACCTTTGGGTCTCTACTTCTTCACAGATGTCTACCTCATTCTCTCTGCCTCAGTTTGCCCTTAATGGGTGTAGGAGAGAGACCTTGGCAGGGCAGGGCTGAGGATTTGGGGACTTCCTTGGTATCCTTTTTCCTTCTAACCGGGGGCTAGAGCAGAGGATAAGACAAGGAGTTTAAAAAGTGCAGAGATGGAGTAAGGAAGGTCACAGATAAACGGAGAGGAAACAACAGGTACATCCATATTTCTCTAACGTAAGGAAGAAGAGCCCTGGGGAAGTGGATTCGCCTCTAAATTGAGCGCTCCTGTCACCTAACTCTCTGAGGCTCGAGGCTGCTGCGATGGCGAGCAAAGTGGGACTGTTTGCTGCTTCTTGTTCTGGAGCGCTTCTCAGTACTCTGGGCGATCGAGGCCTTTTGACTGAGCCTTGCCTTTGTTTCAGTCAAGTCTTTGATTGATTCAGGAGTCTTTGATGACCTGCTTAAGTCATGGGAAGGCCTAGGTCACATGGGTTTGAGTCACATGGCTATGATGCCCTCTGACTCTGAAGAAGTGCATATATACTCTGACATTAGCTTACTCACTGGAAGAGCTTTCCTGTGATTTCGCCAGACGAGACTCTGGGCAGCCGTTAAGGAACCCCCAGGCTTTGAAAACCCAGATGTTGGTTCTTCTCTTCCTGCTGACTATATTTATATTGCTATGGACAGACAGAAGCCCTGTCTGCTGATTTGTGTTATTTGCTCTGTTTGTATAATTGCTGCTTGTAATTTCTGTTTGTATTTGCTGTGAAGTTC
Organism: Phalanger gymnotis; assembly: GCA_028646595.1. Taxonomy (NCBI): domain Eukaryota; kingdom Metazoa; phylum Chordata; class Mammalia; order Diprotodontia; family Phalangeridae; genus Phalanger; species Phalanger gymnotis. The sequence goes on along the minus strand of JAQQSZ010007857.1, from coordinate 11,816 downwards.
AGGGTGCTGACTCTTCCCCCTGAACTAAGTGAACGATATATGTATGTTTAATTAAAGTAAGATCGTAAATGCCTTAAAGTTGCTTTCCTTAGAAAAGCAAATCAAAGAACCTGTGCTAGCAGCCCTCCTGTGTGCTGGTTGTTGCTGGTCTTATGTAGCCACAGTAGCCTCAAGTAGCACTGTTGTTACAGCTGCAGAGCAGGTGCTGACCAGCATGGGCAGGTGACATTCCTCACCAAGGGAAATTCCTCACTTACCCAATTGAGAAAACAAATGAGTTGCTGGTTAGGGAGCACCTAGCTGTAGTGAGGAAATTAAGATCACCTGGTCTATGTGAACCGCATCTCAAGGTCCTGAAGGAGCCTGCGGGTGGGATGCCTGAATCTCTGTAAGAGAGGTCTCTGAAAGGTCATGGAGAATATGCAAGAATTGGGGGCCAGGCCTGAAGATAAACAAACGGCATTGTAGTTTTTAAAGGAGAAAAGAGAATGGTGGCTGAGAACTACTGACTGGGAACCCGATTTGGTCGCCTGGAAAGATTTTAGAACATTTGATTAAAGGGTAGAGAATAGCTGGAAAGGGGAGTAGTGAGAAGGAAAAGCCAGCATGCATTCATTGAGGGCATGCCAGACTGATCTGAACTCCTTTTGTAACCAGTGGCCCTTCTTGTTGGAGCAGAGGAGGAGGGAGAAGGAAAGACAGAAAGACGGACACACACACACACACACACACACACACACACACACAGAGAGAGAGAGAGAGAGAGAGAGAGAGAGAGAGAGAGAGAGAGTCAGAGAGAAACAAAGGGGCAGAGACAGAGAAAGACTGAGAGACAGAGAGACAGAGACAGATCAACAGGGGGAGGGATGGGAAGAGAGGGGGAGGGAGGGAGAAGAGGAGAGGGAGGAGAGAGAGGGGAGGAGGGGGAGAGGGGAGGAGGGGGAAAGAGAGGAGAGGAGGGAGAGAGAGAGAGATTGAGAGCTTGGCGATTCAATTTCTGATGGCCCCTCATTTTCATCGCCCCTTCATTCTGGGATGAGCCTTTCAACAGGACAAAAAGATGCTCTCTACCTCTCACCATCTCTTTTTCATTATTGCTGTTTTTCTTGTGCTTCACCTGGATTCAGACTTCTGGAAGAGCAGGGAGAGCAGCCAGTGGCCAGAGCACACTGAGAAGCTTGGCCACCAGAACCAGAAGCAGCTAGGAATGACAGCACCAGGGAAACAGAAACTGGTTCGACTGGAAAACATTGTCATCCTGAAGCCCAGGAGCCTTGAGAAGAGGACATTGAGAGCTGCTGGGCCTGCTGGGCTGATGAAGTGGAGAAGCTGGTTTCTCTTTTAGCCTGGGATTCTGGGATGCAGCTTAAATGCCTAGCTTCCTTATCCTTTTCCAGGAGCTGTGCACAGGTCTGAGGATCAGGAAGAACTGGGAGGAGGGCCAGGAGATGACAAAGGGTGAACGTGTGCTGTACAGGAGTGTCGGGTTTATTTTCCTCTTCGCTTTATTCTATGTACAATAAATTAAGTGATTACAACACAGAGAGTCTCTGAATCTGAGCCCTGGTGGGACTCAAGAGCTAGTTACAAAGAGTAGATTTTGTATTTTAATATTTTGAACAATATTCCCTAGATTAAATTTAGACCAGAGAGATAAATCCAAGCTATTTAGCTCCACCTCAGTAGTGTGGGTTTGGCAGGTATTTGCAGAATGAGGGCCCCTTGGGGGCCAATGGTAGTAGTCCAGTCTCTCAAGAGAGTTATTTCTCACATATGTCAGAGGACCTCCCAGTGAACAATTCATATATTGCACTCCCTTGCTGGATATGTAATACAATGACATACTGCCTTTCTGGAAACAATGAAGGTGGCTCTTGAGTTACACAACCCAAGGGAGTGAGATCAGATATCACAGTCACAGTCTAGACAGATGCCCAGTGTCAGATGTCACATTTTTTGGACTAAGTCATTAGAATGGCAGATTAAGGGAATGAATGGAAATAGTTTAATTAGATTTCATCTAAATATTTCACAGAATCTCTCACACTATTATATTCTTAACAAGGTAGAGAAATGTGGATTAGAGACAGCTCATTCATGTGGATTTGGAACTGATTAAAAGGTTGGATCCAAAGGGTAGACATTACTTGGACAATACCATTTTGGAAAGAGGCTTCCGGTGGAGGGCCCTAGGAATCTGGGCTTGGCACTAGGCTGTTTTATCAATACCTTTGTTGGAGGCAAAGAGAACATGATAATCAAAGTTGCAGATGAAAAAGAAAATTGGGAGTGAAAGCTAACATGTTGGTCGATAGAGTGAAGATCTTGACAGGCTAGAGCAATGGACCAAGTGTAATAAGATAAAGTTTAGTAGCAATAAATAGTCCAATATTTGTGTTCCAAAAGTCATCTCCACAGGTGTAAGTTAGTGGAGGTTAGGGCTAGATGACAGTTTGTGTGAAAATGATCTGGGAATTTGACTGGGCCAACCACCATGCAGTATGGTTAGAAGAGCTAAGGCAATCTTGGGCCATGCTAAGAGAGGACTGATCTCCAGGGCAGAAAAAGTGACAGCTCCATTGCCACGTCCGGAGCACCAGCTCTGCTTCTGAGAGCCACTTTTTTGGGCTGACAGGTTAGAAAGTGTCCTGAAGACTGTGACTGGTCAGGGGACTGTGGAATTGGAAAACCGGCTAAAGAACTGGGGGTACTGAACTCGGAGAAGAGAGGCCTTACTTAGCAGGAGACTCGAGAGCTGTTGGCGAATATCTGAAAGTCTGTCCTTTTGAAAGAGGCTGCACTTGTTCTGCTTCCCCTCGAGGGCAGGACTAGGGGCGATGGGTGGAAGCTGCAGAGAGGCGGGTCTAGGCTCCAGTCTAAGGAAAACATTTGCTCCTAGCACTTAGCACTGTCCAAGGCCAGGACAAGTTTCCTCAGGAGACAGAGGCTTCCCTGTCACTGGAGGACTTTCAATGAATGCTGGTTGACCTGTCACTGGCAAGGTGCAGCATCTACAGGCTGGAATCGCCAGCTTTGGAGGTCTCCTTGAACTCTGGTTCTGTAATACACCAGTGAGGGGATGGGAGAGAGGACAGAAGGGAACATAATTAGGAAGGAGGAGAGGGAGGGGAGTAATAATATTGGTGACCCCTCGTCTAAGGTTTACAAAGCAGTTTCCACACCTTCCCTCAGGGTATCATCCCAGCTCTGGGTGGTGGGCACTATGGGCACTGTCATCCTCATCTGAGATGTGGTAATAATCATATCGTCCACCTTCTCTGCTGGGAGTATGTGTAATTCAAGTGCTTTGCAAACCTTAAAGTGAAATATTAATGCCCACTAGTGTTCCTGGTGATCTCATCTGCTCCCCCAGGATTCACGATCATCTTTGCAGATAATGCCCAGATTTATATATCTAGTGCTGGTCTCTGCCCCAAGCCCAATCAGACACGTCTGGCTGCACATCTCGTGGGATTTCAGGAGCTTGCCCTGCCCACCCCAGTCCTTTTCCGACCTTCCCGTACCTCAGTAGAGAACTGAGGCCTCAGGTTTGCAGCCTTGTCATCCTTGACTCCTCCCCCCCCAATCAGTTGTCATCTCCCACGGCCACAAGCTCTCCTCATCCTTTACCTGCATTACTGCCTAGCCCCTGATGGGGTTTTCCTGAGCCCGGTCTGTGATTATCTCCAACCCTTCACATAGCTGCCAAAGTAATCTTCCTGATGTACCAACGGGACCACGTTGCTACCTTTACAATCTCAAATGTCTTCCGGGGCTCTGGATAAAATACAAATTCCTAAGCCTGTCATTTAAAGTGCCCCCCCCCCCGCCAAGTTGGCTCTAGCTACCTTTCCAGACATTTCATGAACTCTACATTCCAGACAAGCTGGCCTGTCTGCTGGCCTCTGAACACAGCATTCTGCCTGCCACTGCTAAGTCTTCACTACATGTGCATTGACCAAACTCCACCTCTGCCCTCCCATCCCCAGAATCCTTAGCTTGCTTCAAGGCACAACTTGGATGCTATCTGCAATGGATGGAAGGAATGAAGGAAGGAAGGAAAGGAATGGAAGGAGGGAAGAGGGAAAGAAGGGGGGGAGGAGAGGAAGAGAGGGAATGAGGGAGGGAAGATGGGAGGAAGGGAGAGAAAAAGGAAGAAAGGGAAGGAGGGAGGGAGTGGGGAAAGAAAGAGGGGAGGAAAGAAGGAAGGAAAAAGGGAGGGCAAATGGAAGAGAGGAAGAAAAGAGGGGAGGAAAGAAGGAAAGAAGGAAAAAGGAGGAAGACTGGAAACAAGCATTAAGTACCTATTACCTGTCAGGTATTGTGCTAAAACTCTACACAAATATTATCTCATTTGATCCTTACAACCTTGCCAAGTAAGTGTTGATTTATTTCCACTTTACTGTCGAAGAAACTGAGGCAAACAGAAGTCAAGTAATTAGCCCAGGGTTCACATGGCTAAAAGTATCTGAGGCCAGATTTGAACTCAGGCCCTCCTGAGCCAAGGCCCAGGGCTCCCTCCGCTGTCTCATGTAGCTGCCCCTCACAGCCGCCTTTCCAAATGACCCTCCCAGTTCTTAGAGCTCAAGTTCCATCTCTGAATTACCTTGACCCTGGTGCCGTGAAAGGGTCTTGAGAAGAGCGACATGGCCACACTGGGCAGCAATTGCTGGCCTTCCTTGTGATGTGCTGTGTCTGGGACAGTCAGCAGCGCCCCCAGGACTCATCGGTCAGCCCAACAGTTTGTGGGCAGAGCCCAGGGGGAGGTGTTGCCCAGCCAGTGTCATCACAGAACCTCTGAATGCAGCCCCAGGCCCCCCTGTCTCTCACATAGTCCATTCCTAGGACACGAGAGGCACGTGCTAGTGTCTGCCCTGAGTTTGCTGAGTTGGACCCCATGGGCCCCAGCTCTTTGAGGTTAGACCTGTGGTGCCTGCCTGGCTCTGGACTCTCCTGGTAGGACCTGCCTTGCTAACTCTGGCTAAGGGAGAAGGCGGCCTCCCATGTGGGGCCTTGCTGGTTCCTATAACTACAAGCTGTCCTGACAATTTCTGACTTGGAGACAGGTTAGCTCCTGATGCCCACCTTGGAGGAGTGTTGCTGCACTGGAGATGACTCCAGCGGAGGGCAAGAGCCTCTACATGGAGGAGGCCGTGTCCCCTACTCAGAACGGACCTATGTCTCCTCATGCCTGATTGAGGGAAGTTCTGGTTCCTGGTACTGAGTGCCTTGCCCGCCAGTATCTGGAGCTGGAAGGGGCCTCAGGGGCCATTGTGTTTAACCCCACAGCCTGTTTTACCAATGGTAGTATGAGGCTAGGCTGGTGAAGGGTCTTGGCCGGGGTCATAGACAGAGTAAGTATCAGGTGGGACTTGAACCTAAATCTTTTGACCCCAAATGGGTTCTCTCCCCAATTCCAGATCCCAGATTCTCAACCTCAGGGTCATCTTTGACTCCACACTCTCCTTCATCCCACATGTCCAACCCATGGCCAAGTCTTGTGGGTTTTCCTGCCATGACAGCCATCTATTCCCTTCACTCCACTCACACAGCCACCCCCTTGTTCAGGCCATGAACTATCATGCTAACTTCCCAGCTGGCCTCCTTGCCTCAAGTCTGTCCCTCCTCCAATCTAGCCTCTACACAGTGGCCAGTGAGATATTCCTAGAGCCCACGTCTGACTATGATGCTACACGGCTCAGAACACTCCAGTCGCCTCCTGGCATCTGCCTCCCCTGTAAGGCCTATGGCATAGCCCTCTCCTTCACATACCCTACGTTGCAGAACTGGCCTTCCTGCTATTTTTCCACACATAATAGCCCATTTCCACACTTTTGCCCAGGCTATTCCCCATGCCAGGAATGCCATTCTTCCTCACTGCCATGTCTTAGAATTTCCAGCTTCCTTCTAAGGTTTGCCTTTTCAGTTCAGGTGCTTTCTCCTCCCTGAGGCCCTTCTGACCCCCTCCCCCATCCTCACCCCACCTCCCCTCAATGATTTACTATTATCTTCGCACACATTTTGTTACCTCCCTGTAGGAATACAGGCGGGTCCCCAAGAGAACGTAAGCTCCTTGTGCTTGTGTTTCTATCCTCAGTGCCTAGGACAGGACCTGATATGGAACAGATGCTTAATAACAGCTTGCTGATAAACAATAATCTTTAGAAATGACAAACACTCTTTCATTACCGTGTCCAGTGGCCTTTTCCCCATCCTCATTCTCCTTGGCCTCTCTGCGGCCCCTGGCGCTGTCGATCAACCTCCCCTCCTTGACACCCTCCTCTCTCCAGCTTTTGGGAGCATCACTCCCCACCCTGGTTCTCCGGTCTCTTTTGCCACACCTTCATCCGAGTCCTGCCAATGACCAGGGGTGTCCCCCAGGGCTCCGTCCTGGGCCCTCTCCTCTTCTCCCTCTGTACTCTTTGTTCATTGATGACACAGGGCTCTTTCACATCCTGAGCTTTCTCGGTCTAGCAAAAAGAATCATTTTACCTAAATCTGACCTGTGCCCATTGCCTGGAATGCCCCTCATTCTCTTCCACTAATCCAAATTCTAATCATTCTTCAAGGCCTCTGCTGCTCGAGTATTCCTTCCGGCAGCCCCAGGCTTGCAGGCGCGTTGTCCCTGCCCTCGTCCCTTATTCCCTCTGCCACACATCTCGTCTCGTTGATTGTAATGAATAATCGGGCTTCATCGAGCCCCGTTAATATCTACAATTTCATTAGATCCTCACACAGTCCTCGGAGGGACATAATACAATTATTACTCCCATTTCACAGATGAAAAAATGGAAATAGAAAGTTTTTGTGATTTGCCCAAGTGTTTGGGCCAACCCAAGTCTTCTATTCCAACACCAGGATGCTTTGCACTATGCCACACCTGTAAGAGCTGGATTCAAATCCTGTCTGTGCTGATTTCTGGCTATGGGAAGTTGGGGCGACTCTCTGAACCTCCATTTGCTCATCTGCACGATGGAGGCAGTGACCAGCCGACCTTTGAGGCTCCTGCTCGCTCCAACCCTGTAAGCAACACTGTAATACACTATCCTTTTTCTTTTTCTAACTGGGTTATTATGTGGCCCCCCAGCTATACTGCCAGCCTCAGCGACCATGCCTTTCTCTTTGTACGGAATAATTGGAGAGTGTTGGGGTTTGCCAAATGCTTTCTGCACAGGGTTCCTTTTGATCCCCACAATGAGCCTGCGAGGTGAGAGTCACAGGCATCATCCCTACTTTATAGAGAAGGTCCAGTGTTAACACAGCTGCTTCAGAGGCAGGATTTGAACCCAAGTTTTCCTGATTCCCAGTTCACCATTCTCTCTACTACACCAATGCCCCTCTTCTCCAACCATTGCCCACAGCATCCAGCCCACAAGAAGCATCCGATAAACATGAATTTCACATGCCTGGTCCAGGAGAATGTTCACAGATTGTATCCTTGTGGGCAGTGCAGTGGAGATGCAGGAATCCCAAGCTAGGAGTCCACAGTATTGGACCCTATCTTAGTGTGAAACCATGGATGAGCCAATTTATCTCGGCGGGACTCAGTTTCCTCAACTGTAAAATTAAAATTCCTTTACCTTTTGATTTCTAAAGTTATTCTAGTTCAAAACAGACATGATCTTGTGAACTTTTATGATGTGGTGGAGGGTCAATTTAGAGTCAAAAGATACAGGTTCAAATCCTTGATACTTCACTATGTCTGTTACTTTGGATGTCACTTAATATCCATCAGCTTCAGCATTCTCATCTGTTAAATGAGGATTTGAACCCCTTTGTGGTTCCTTCAGTTCTGAATCTATGATACTCAGAATTTTTTTGTCACAGAGTAGACTTAAACAGAAGGTGCTATGTTGGTTTCCACTGAAATAGGTGTGAATTGACCAGGCATGATTGCGCCTTGGGCCAGTCCATGGAGGCTCTGGTGTCTTAAGGACCAAACATATTTCAGTGAAAGGTGATTCCTTAGACCAGATCGGGAGGACTACAGTGTTACAGCTGTGCCTGGCAACAATGAATCACTGACATGAGATCTTTCAGAGAGACCAGATAACATTTCAGTGGTGTCTGATCAGAAGGCAGGCCATTTGTCCATGCCTCCAGAGGATTGGTTTGGGGCTGTGGTGGAGGGAAAGCTAGATTAAGGGAAGGATGGAAGGCATTCTCGGCCAAACCAAAAGGTTCTGAGGACTGAAAATATTTTCAGAATCCCTGTTTTGCTTGCTTTATAAATGTCACATGATCTCAGTTACTACTTCTATTTACACATATGACTCCCAGATCTCCACTTCCAGCCCTGATCTTTTCCCCTGATTTCATATATCCATACTTGGCTGTTTCTCTAGTCCCTTAACCAAGGGTGTGCTGGTAAATGTTTTAACAACTGGCTGGGGGTGGGGTGGGGCGGGGTGTGGAGGGAAATGTATGCACAGTTTAATCTGCATTACCAATATTTTCTCCATCACTGTCTTAAGTCTAGACAATGAACAAAACAGTAAATCAGCCTTCAGTTATAATGCTTGCCAATTTCCAAGGTATGAATGCTTACACTGAAAATTTAACAATCATCTCTTGGGAGTTTGTATGAGGTTGCCCCAGCATACCACTGACCGTCAGAGCTGAAACCTCTCTAGCGTTAACAGTGTAAACTTCAGCACGTGAGGGTTGCACGGGCCTGAGAACCCCAACTCATCCAAATGCAAAATGGAAGAATCCCCTCAACCACATCTCAGGGAGGCTGACAGTCCCTCAGCCTCTGCTTGAATACTTCTAGTGACAGGGAGCTTACTACTTCACTGACCATTTCATTTCTAAGATCACAGAATTGTGGATTTCGCAGGAACTTTTGAAGTAATTTTGTCTAGCCCTGGAACTTAACCTGTAAGAATCTGAGTTCATCAACTTCCCCCCATTATTGTCACTGGCCCCCTCCCTCTTCCGGGTCCCTTCAGGCCTGACACCTAAGGGTCTGTCATCTTCCAGTCCTCGCCTCTTCTCTTTCCTCAGCAGATAATTCACCAGCAAGTGTCGCCCATCTTTCTTTGTGATTTTCCACTGGGCTCCCCTCGCTTTCCATAACCACCTTCATTACTTCCTTTTATCACATGCGTTGCCCCACGACCAAGCTCCTTAGTCTGGCATTCAAAGCCCTCCGCAATCTGGTCCCAACCCACTGACCCTATTTTCCATTTCCCTCTGCTATCCAGTGAACACACCCGGAACTCTCTACGTTCTTCAAAATCGGCCCGCGCTTAAGCCCCGCCTCCTCGACAGTGCCTTCCCCAACCACTTTGGCTCTCGCTCATCTCTCGCTTCTCTGCCTTCCCCAGCTCCGTGACCCTATGATCTCCCCCAGGCCCTGCCCCAGTCCTTCTCACACTGGGTTATTACTTTCTGTTTCACGGCTTCTCCTGGGACCGGTGGCAAGGAAGGTTCTGGAAACATTAAAGCATGCAGCGGTCATCTCACACCGCTTGCTCATTGATCAAGACTGCAATCTCCTTGAAGTCAGGCACCGTCTTCTAAACCTTCTGGGCACCCAGAGCGCATTGGCTTGGCATCCAACACAATCTCAGCAGTATCCCAGTTGATCTCCAAGTCACGTCCCACATCGCTGCCCTTCTCAAACATCTCTGAGAACTCATGGGATTATGGGCACTCCGAGTAAGAAGGCTCAGCCCCTGAAGCAGGGCAGAAGCCTCTAACCATGGTCAGAGCTGCCATTTATCTGGGGCTTTGAAGCTGAAAAACACCTCTGTCCAAGATATCTCATGTGAGTCTAACAATGGCCCCATATAATTCTCTTTGTATGGATTTGAGAGGCTGAAGCTTGGGTGACTTGTCCCAGACTCATGATTTTAGACCCAGGTTCTCAGAATCCACAGTCAGTGTTCTTCCCACTGCACTACAGCCCTTATTCCCCCGAGCGCTGAGAAATCTTCTATTTGAACAACTGCAGGAATGAGGAGCTCCCTAGTGACCAAAGCGGTCTGTTTTCACTTGCGTAGTCAAGAGATTCATTACGTCGGCAAAAGGGCGCCACATTTCAGGTTGGAGTTGGATTAGGTGACCACTGTGATCTCTCCCTACCTGGAGATGAAATGACTTTACCAAATCTTCCTCTTTGCACCTTCCCTTCATGAGTTCTGGCTCCGTCCTTAACGGCTACACAGAATAAACAGGTCCGTTTCTCTTTCGCACGGTGGCTTTCAGAAATCGGGAGAGGTCTATGGCCCACTCCTCATGCTCCCTCTTCCCCAACGTGAACATTTCCAGATCCTTCAGCTGCCTCTTCGGCAGAGTTTGGGGTCCTCTCTCCAGCCTGGCTGTCCTTCCCTGGACACAGTCCTCTATGTAAATTTCCTTCCTAAAATACAGTGACCAGAAGGAAACATGCTCTCCAATCAGCCAGTCGTCAAGCTTCTATCATAACTCTGCTAGGGACTATACTAGTCATTATGTCTTGCTGAGGATCCAAAGAAAAAACTGCGCCCGTCCTTGACGAGCTTACGCTCTGCTGGAGGAGACAGCATGGGCACGAATACACGGTAGACACGAGGTAGTTTAGGGAAGGGCACTGGCAATGGGAAAATCCAGAGACTTGTGAATGATGACCACAGACTCTGGGCGCACCCTGTCTAGGCCAGAGAATGGCAGCCCTATCCTGTCTTGCTCTGGACACTAGTCTCTTAAGCGAGCCCTAAGCCTGGCTTACCTTGTTTGGCTTGCCTACCTCCTATTCTACCCAAGTTCATCTGAGCCTTCCCAGCCCTCCATCAAGTGGCTCTATGTAAGCAGAGCAGCCCGAGCAAAACATAATTCAGTGGCTCTAACTGCCTATGGGATCACAGGGCTTGTCTTGACCCTCAGGAGCTCCTCCTGCCTTTCCCACTTACTCTTCTGCCCACTCCTCTGTTCTTGCCTGCTTGGAAGGCTCTATTCCCTGAAAAAGTTTTGTATTTTCCCCCTCTCTGTGCCAGTCACCTCAGCCAAACACCCTTCCAGTTCTTCATCCAAATCCTAGCCGTTTACTGAGGCCCAGGACAAGTCCCATCTCTTCTAGCAAGCTTTTCTGGACTCCCTAGACTCCAGGGATTCTCCCTCTTCTGGGTTCTTATAGCTAGGGCTGCCTGTACCTCTCACGGAGAACTTATCACACACCGCCCGTTATTAATTATCTTTTCATATGTTTATGTCTTATTTCCTTAATTGTACTGTGAGCTCCTTGAGGGCAGTGACCACATCTCAGTTACCTTAATAGTTCCTGATAAAGGCCCTAGGCGGCAAAATTGAGAGAGCTGGTCCTGGGGTCAGGAGGACCTGAGGTCAAATGTGGCCTTGGACTCTAATCAGCTGTGACCCTAAGCAGGCTGCTTAACCCTCTTTCTCTCTCTCTCTCTCCCTTCCTTCCCTTCCCTTCCTTTCTTCCCTCCTTTCCTTTTCTTCCTTCCTTCCTTCCTTCCTCCCTTCCTTCCTCCCTCCCTCCTTCCCTCCTTCCTTCCCTCCCTCCCTCCTTCCTTCCTTCCTCCCTTCCTTCCTCTGTTCCCTTCCCTTCCTTTTTTCCCTCCTTTCCTTCCTTCCTTCCTTCCTTCCTTCCTTCCTTCCTTCCTTCCTTCCTTCCTTCCTTCCTTTCTCCCTCCTTCCTTCCTCCGTTCCCTTCCCTTCCTTCCTTCCTTCCTTCCTTCCTTCCTTCCTTCCTTCCTTCCTCCTTCCTTTCTTCCTTCCTTCCTTCCTTCCTTCCTTCCTTCCTTCCTTCCCTTCCTCCTTCCCTCCCTCCCTCCTTCCTTCCTTCCTTCCTTCTTTCCTTCCTTCCTTCC
>JAQQSZ010007856.1:0-13195 GCA_028646595.1 Phalanger gymnotis | reverse complement strand
CTATTTTTTAAGGTGCTGTTTTCTTCAGTATATTTTTCAGTATATTTTTGGGTCTCCTTTAGCAAGTTATTGACTTGTTTTTCATGGTTTTCTTGCATCCTTCTCATTTCTCTTCCCAATTTTTCCTCTACTTCTCTAACTTGCTTTTCCAAATCCTTTTTGAGCTCTTCCATGGCCTGAGACCAGTTCATGTTTTTATTGGAGGCTTTTGTTGTAGGCTCTTTGACTTTGTTGACTTCTTCTGACTGTATGTTTTGGTCTTCTTTGTCACCAGAGAAGGATTCCAGAGTCTGAGACTGAATCTGGGTGCGTTTTTGCTCCCTGGCCATGTTCCCAGCCAACTCACTTGACCCTTGAGTTTTTTTGTCAGGGTATGACTGCTTGTAGAGTAAAGAGTACTATGTTCCAAGCTCGGAGGGATGCATTGTTGATTTCAGAGCTGTTACACCCAGCTCTGCCACACCAGCACTCCTCCTTCCCCAAGAACCCCCAACCTGGACTGGACTTAGATCTTCAGCAGGCTTTTCACTCCTGCTCTGATCTGCCACTTAATTCCTCCCACCAGGTGGGCCTGGGGCCAGAAGCAACTGCAGCTGTAGTTCTAAAGCTGCCCTACCTCTGCTGCCTCTGGGGTGGTGGCCAAATCCCAAACTCTATCCCAGTCCCCAGCAGCTTCTCCCACTAACCTACTCTGTTGTTCTTGGTGTTTGTGGGTTGAGAGCTCACTGATTCAGGGCACTAGGGCACACTCCACCCAGCTCCTGGTCTGGTTGGTCGGTGCTGCCCACACTGGGCTCCGCTCCCCTCTCCTCCCAGCTCCGTGAGGGATAGACCTTACCCAGAGACGATCCAGGCTGTCCTGGGCTAGAGCCCTGCTTCTCTATGCTATTTTGTGGGTTCTGCAGTTCTAGAATTGGTTCAGAGCCATTTTTTATAGGTTTTTGGAGGGACTTGGCGGGGAGCTCATGCCAGTCCCTGCTTTCCAGCCACCATCTTTGCTCCGCCCCTTCTGCAAACAATTTTCTACAGTAGTCCACATCTTTATAATCACACAAGTCATTGAAGAGTACAAAGAATATAAGATCTTACTTCTAACTTATCATTTATTGACCAAAAAAAAAAACAGTTTGGAAATCAAAATGCCACCGTAAAATTTCTCCTAAAAGTATCTCCCTCAAACCACTTTGAAAGACTTGAAAATGTTGACCAATGCAATGACTAACCATGATTCCAGAAGACTGCTAGATGACCTGTGTTACCCACCCTCTGACAGAGAAGTGACTGTACCTAAGATGCGGAATAAGATAAACATTTTTGGACACGCTCTGGGAATCTATTTTGCTCGACTATCATATTTGCCAGGAGGATTTTGTTTTCCATTCTTGTTTTAACTGGAAGCAGTGGCAGAGAAGGGGAGAAGGGAAGAAAATTAGCATTCATATAGCCCCTATCCTTCGCCAAGCATTGTGCTAAGTGCTTTATAAATATTTTCTTATTTGATCCTCACAACAGCCCTGTGAGGTAAGTACTGATATTATCCTCATTTTACAGTTGAGAAAACTGAAGCAAACAGAAGTTGTAACTTCTCTACGAGCACACAGCTAGTAAGGTTAGATTTGAACTCCGGTTTTCTTGACCCCAGGCCCAAAGCTCCATCCACTGTGCCACCTAGTTTGCCTAGAGAAAAATAAATGCTTGTCAATTAAAAAGAAAAATATTTTAAAACTTTAAATCAAGACAATAAAAAGGGTATCACTCTCAAGGATATTAAAAATCACACAAGATTCCTTGAAAGATAGAACAACAGGTAGATTTGCCCACCCTTTGTTTACAAATATCAAGGGAGGAATAAAAACCAATACATGTATCCTCACTGTAGAGGTATTTATTATTTCTATGGCGAACATGCACACAAAGTTCAAATGAAAGAAGGTTTGATGATGGGGTTCTACAGTTAATGAGGTCCTGTTTTGCATAAAATTATGTTGAAGGCATTAATGCATAGAAAATTGCAAAGTTGCCTAAATGAGGTCCATAATCACTCTTAAGAAGAGGAGTCTTAACTCTTTTTGTATTGCGAATCCCTTTGGCAATCCATTGAAGCCTATGGATCCTTTCTCAGATTGATTTTTTGATGCATAAAATACATAGGAATACAAAGGAAAACAATTATATTGAAATAGTCCATTAGCACATGTATCTTTGAGAGCTACAGATGGGACAATGAACTAGACCCAGAACTGAATGGGAGAGGGAGAGCAGTTTGGACTGACTGAGAAATTAGAGCGCCCTTAATGAACTCCCAGCTCCCTGAAACAAAGGCCTATCACCTTAACATCAGTATTTTTTCACTGAAGCATGGAACACCACTGTCTCCAAAGAATTAAAGAAAGTTGTATGACAACAGAGAGGCATGAGTAGGCCAAAGGGCATTACCAGTGAAGAACTATGCAGAAGTGGCATGCTCAAGCCAACTTGAACTGATTGTTAAATTATTATTGTAAGCATTAGCACCTCAAAACTGGCAAACACTCCAAATCTGGGTTTGATTTAGTGTTTTGTTGATCATCTCTAGAGTTAAGAAAGTGATGAAGAAAATGTTAAAAACACAGACTAAAGTATGTGGTAGGTAGAGGATGGTGGGTAAAACTAAACATTTACCAGCACACTTCTCTTAAAAGATTATCAAAGGAATGAATGCCCACAAAAAGAGATGGGCTGGTCATATCACAAGTACAAAGGAAAACACACGGTAGTCTGTAATGCCATAGGTACCCTTGTAGTATCAAAAGATCTACACTGGAGGTTCTTAACCTGGGGTCCATGAATAGATTTCAAAGAGTCTATGAACTCGGATGGGAAAAAAGTTAGATCTTTATTTTCGCCAGCCTTTAACTGAAATTCAGTATTTCCTTCAATGTGGAATGTAGGCTATAATTATTATTCTGAGAAAGGGTCCATAAGCTTGACTAGACTTCTAAAGGGGTCAGTTATACAAAAAGAGGTTAAGAACCCATGCCCTATGGGCGGCTAGGTGGTGAAGTGGATAGATCACCAGCCCTGGAGTCAGGAGGATCTGAGTTAAAATCTGACCTCAAACACTTAACAGCTGTATGATCCTGGGCAAGTTACTTAACCTCGATTGCCTCCCCAACACCCCCCACTCCATAAAAGAGCTCATGGCCTAGAAGGCAGTCTACAGCAAACTTGTGTGATCACTCTGACCTTCTTGCTGTTGACTGACAACATTGGTCTCCTAACCCCCATGCCTCGATCTGGCTTTCCCCATGCCTATAACGTTCATCATCACCTCTGCCTCCTAGAGTCACCGGCCTCTTTCAAGACTCAGCTCAAATCCCAAATTTTGCTTGCCCTTCTCTGCTCCTCCCCATCTCCATCCCCAGCTCTCCACTGCTAGGGTTTTCTCTCTGAGTTCATTTTCCATTCATATGAATGGAAATCTGAAAGTCTTAGCGCAGTTCTAAGTTTTAATTGCATAGAACTGCACTAAGACTTTCGGAACACCCTATATATCTTACATATGCATGATAGTTGTTGTCTCTCCCATTAGAATGTAAGCTCTTTGAGGGCAAGAATTCTCTTTTTTTTATACTCCCAGTGCTTAACACGTTGTCTGGCACAAAGTAGGCAGTTAATAAATGGCTATTGATCGATTGTTTAATTAATAAATTCTTGTCAGCAGACTGAAGAATTTGTAGGAGGATATAGATGAAGATCCCAAAGGGGGAGAGGGGAGAGTATGCACCTAATAAATGCTCATTAATTGATTGATGCGTAGAGTTCTCCCACAGCAAAAAACACCCACATAAATGAGATGACAGATCTCTCAGTTATGGAGGAATACATAAAAGTCACGGTGGTGTTACAAACATCTCATCAGGAATTCAGTTTCGTATAGTGTAACATTACTGAACAGCTGCCTCCAGGAGCGGCAGGTCTGTATGGGTCATGATCTAAACCCTGGAGAGAATACGCTAATCAAGGAGATCCCATATCCATTTGAGTGATTTACATACATTATTTCAGTTAAGCCTAACCTGTGGCAAAGGCACTTCAGCCATTATTATCAGCCCTATTTTACAGATAGAATTATCTTAATTCTGGAAAATTAGAAAATGGATAATAAAAAGATTCTCCATGGGAAACTGTACCCATCTGGAAAGTACTTCAGAGCATCCTCCAGCTTGATGAGCCTCCGAGGGTTCATTTCTCAGCTCAGCCTGAAATTGAATGTAGTCGTGTTCTCCTCATCCCCCTCTTTAAGCCCTTGAATCATCATTCTGTTATCGCAGAACTTGCTCTCTATCAGTGTCCCTGAGCCCTCTCGCTGATTAAACAACAAATAACCTTTTATCCCAGTAATGGAATGACATGGCAATAAAAGGGAAAAAAATAGAATCTAGGGTTATGACTCAGGGTTTGGGAAGACATTGGCAAAGAAGTGGGAGTGAGGAACATACTAGAGATTTCTGTATGTTGTTGGAGGTTTAAAAATACTCCTGAAGGCCATTATGCTAATTCAATGTCTAAGCATCTGTCTAGTTCTGAGACTTCTTCTTGGGGTTTTCTGGGGATTGAGCACTTTGCTATTATAAACCGCCATATAGGACTAATTGAATCATGAACATTTTTATTCTGACCCCACCTATGAGGAAGGAAATAAACTTGTGGAATTCATTTTATCTCAATATGTATTTAAGGATGATGATGGTAACTAATGTTTAGAGTTTGTCCATCAATATTTATGCTTGGGGCAGGCAATAAAAAGGCACCATGAGTTGGGCCCAGAATTAAAAAGGAGGAGGAGGAGAGTGGATGGCGATGCCTTCACGGAGATGTACAACTCCTCAAATGACCCCAAGAAATGACCTCAAGCTTCTTTCAGAAACGAAGGCTCATTTCTTTAATACCAATAGTCTAATATTGTTTTCATATGGCCAGTTGAGAGTTGTGGGACACAACAGTTTCCAAAGAATTAAAAACTAATATCATGCATAGGGAAAATGTAAAGCACGTAGCCAGTCAACAAGTATTTATTAATTGCCTGGATGTGCCAGGCATTGTGCTAAAAACTGGAGGTGAGTGGGCCACAACAAAAAAAAAAATGAAGAATTTTAAAGAACAGAAGGAGTAAAAGATGTGATTGTGGAAGAGAAGCTAGGCTAGTCACATGGTGAGGGTGAACAATGACAGGTGACAGCCAAGATATATCCTCATGATGTCAAGAGAAATCAAGAAACCCCCCTCTAACATTTGGCTGAACCCTCTTCCCCTGTGAGGTAGGTACTTTAGCTATCCATATTCAGACAAGAAAATTGAGTTTCAGAAAGGTTAATTAGGTGACTTGCCTATGGTCATAGAGCTAGTGATAATCAGAGACAGGATTTGAACCCAGCTCTTTCTGACTCCAAGTCCAGCACATCCTTTCTAAACCTACCTACTAGGTCTAGTGGTGTGGCAGACCTGATGAAGAAGGAGCTAAATAAATATAAAACCTGGTCCTTCCATGCCTGAAGCTGTATTAGCAAGGCAATAATCACAATAATAGACAATAATTGTCAATATGCCTATGTGGTTCTGTATCACAAAATATAAGCGACTGTCCACATAGAAGGTAGAAAAAGTAAACCATTTATTCAGACACCAAAGAACCAGATCCCAAAACCAATCTATCACGGCAGCAAAGGATTTGATACACAACATCCCCATACAGAGCCTCGCCATCCCAATACCATCTGCCCCCCTGCTGGGGCCTTCCCACAGATACGCTCACAGCACACACATGTCTGCTCTTTCCCTCAGCTCAAACTGCTGTCTCGCTTCATTTCTGGCTCCGCCCTTTCCTGTTCCTCTCATTCAGCAAGCTCCTCCCACCACATGTGACTTAGGCTTCCTGTGATGTAAGCAGGTCACATGGTCTATTAATGGGTGGGAAAGATTTTCAAATCTAAATTGTTATTACTTATAGTCTACCTGGCGAGATAAGAAATACACACATGAAACAGCCAGGGAACCAAGCCAGTATTTGATTAAGTGGTACAATTAGGGAGTACAGACAGTAAGTGCTGGAGAAGTCAGAGAAGAGTATTTGGGGTGGGGGAAGGAGGCAGGGGCCTTGGAAGAGACATATCCCATGGGAGCATAGCTAAGCGTGGGTGATTGTCTATACACTCCACTCTCAATAGGCTCTAGAACAGTGACCTCAGATGCAGTGTCTATGCTCACCTCCACCCCCAAAGCCCCCAAAAGAGAGATGTGACCAAAGGTAGAAGGTGCCAGATTCTCTGTTCTACAAGCTCTGGCTCCTCATTCCTCTGTCTATGGCTTTCCCTAAGCACTTGAAATGTATTATAGGCGCCTTTCAGTTTACAGATACAGTATAAGCAGTGGGCAATTCCTGCAAACAACCAATCCATTCTCTCCCATGTCAGACTACAGGCCAGGGCAAATGGAAGAATCCAAATGGGGAGGGGTGGTCAAAACTACACTCAAAGAATGTCTACTCCCCAGCTTGAAAGGGAGAGTCTGTCCCTGTTATTGATCATTCTTTCAGAAGTAGCAGAGTATGCAAAATGTGGTTTAAACACTTAAAATTTCCCTTCCTATATAAGTATACTATGGCAACATATAAAAATTTTAAAGGGCCTTTCAAAGGTTTACAAATTTCATTTAAAATCAAATGCCCCCCATGCCAGTTTGGTGTGATCGTGGCACACAGATCTCCCTCAGACCAGGCAAACATGAACTCTTGTCTGCCTTCTCCCAGGAACGCCCCTGAAGCTGTCAGATCAAACTCACCCTTGTGAAAGATGATCTTGGATAGGAGTGAGGTTCTATGCACCATTTTCTTCTCTGGAATCTATCAACTACTTTATATAAAGGGAAAGGATAGAGAAAGGGGGGAGGGGAAGTGAGACAAAGAATGCAATGAAAAAAAGCCCATAAACAATAACTATTTAAATGATACATCACAAATCCTCCGCTATCCTGAATCCTTAGGGAATATATCATCCAGGGTAGATGAGTTTTCTAGATAATGATATTCTGTCCCTTTAACACCAAACCTTTTGTCATTTTAAAATAATCTTCCACAGAAATCATAGTGCAACATATCATTTCCCTACCTTCCTAATATATTAAATTGAAAATACATTAAATGGTAAATATTTAAGTAAAGTAAATTTAATTTAAATTTAATACACTAAAATGTAATAATTATTAATTAGATAACATTAATTAGCTATTAATTAACCAGTTGTTTGGGACACAACAGTTCTTAAAGAATTTAAAATGAATATCACACATAGGGCAATGGGGAAGCGTGCAGTCCCTCATTCAGTCAATGAGTATTTATTAAGTGCTTATACGTGGCAAGTATTGTGCTAAATGCCAGAAACATGAGAGGGCTAAAATGTATAACCCATGAAGAATTTTGAGGAACAGAAATAAAAGATTTCACCAGGAAAGAGAGGCTAGGCTGGTCACATTAAGGTTGAGCAGTGACAGGTGATGGCCGAAGGGCTCAATTCATACCCTTCCGAAGGAAAAAATTGAGAAACTCCTCTAACAGCTGGGTGGACCTCCCATCCCAGTAATTAATTGTTAATAAATCATAATGAATAAATAACAAATGATATTTTGTAATGAAAATTAATTTATTAATTTTAAACAAGTATTTAAATGATATTTAAATATTCAATAAAATAAAATACATTTAATATTAAATTTAAAACATTGAAATATATTAAATAAATATAGGCATTTCCTTATTTTCTTAAATAACGTATTAAACTTAATTCAATCTTTTCTTTAAGTGGATGGGATAACTTTGGACTAGTAAAGTCCTCTTGAATCCTTTTTTGTTTCCCCTATCAGTGTGAGTCCCTTGACAAGGTTGACTCGTTGTTATAAAGGAGTCACAAATCAGGTCTTTATTCTAACACTAAGATATCTCTTGACTAGATCTCCCTCTTGCCCGTCTTGTATCATTGAGTTAATCTCACAATGACTGTGAAGTTCATAAGTGCTGGTCCTTCATCTAATACCTCAATTGCTGAAGAAGTTAGTACTTGAGCTTATACCTTTGGACTAGGCCTTTTGAAAGCTGGAGCAAAGACAAAAGAGCTAGGACTGAGAAAAGCTGGTCAGATGCACAGAGATTCTAGTTTTCCAGAGGGAGCCATGCCATTGGATCCTGGGGCCCCTCTCAGAAATCTTGTGGTCCTGGGTAAAGAACCACATGACTCCAATGATAACAGAGGGCAGAGATGGTGGGAAAAAAAGACCACTAAATGAGTTCTTTCTAGTTTATTATCTTTTATCTAGTAAAGGAAAGCCTGAAATATGTTCAATTTATTTTTTCTGGCTTCATGGCCCTTCCTATCACATGACCCTCCAAAAGGGTCACATTTGAAGACCGAGCTATCCTCGGCCATCCCTATAAAGATTCGCCCTTGCATACCATGTTATCTCTTTAACAAGGAGCTAGATAGGAGCTACATAGCCCACCTAATGAGCAGAGAGAGCTCATAAACCAAACCTGGGAAAAGCTTCTCCAACACTATGTATCCTACTTTCAAAATAACTTGGCCATTCCACTACCCACCAAAGAATTGCATAAGAACTTTGTCAGTCCTCTAGTCAACCCAAAATGTGTCATAAAAACTGCATTTTACCTGGAAAGGTCCTTAGAGGTCATTGACTCCAAAGTCCTCATTTTACAAGGGTTTTAAGTTAGTATTTGAGGCAGGATTTTAACTCGTCTTCCTGATTACAAGTCTAGTGCACTACCTACTACATGATGTTGCCTTGCACTTATCTCCACAGTTCCCATTTTTAAATGAGTTTTCCCCTATGGCTGGAATGTACTCCCTTTCTCACCTTTATCATCTCTTTTTTATATAATGTTTTTTAATTTTAAACTTAAACACAAAATGAGAAAAGGAAAAAAACACCAAACCATTGCTATGTACACAGCAGACCACAGGAGAGGATTCGATATGGAAAAATAAATTTCCACTTCAAGAAAACCTATATAATAAATACTACACATTGTTTCAAAGCTTCCCAGCTTTTCTTTGCTTTCTTGTTGGTTCTCTTTTATTTTCTACTGTGTACTTTTTACTTTACTTTTTCCCTTTCTGTCTCCCCCTCCACACCCTAAAGAAGGCCACAATTAAGCATAGATATACAGATATCTCTAAACATATACGTACACTCTCATACGCATACATGTAAGACCATACTATGCTTATTTCCACCTGTCATCTGTTTCTCTGAAGGTGGATAACATCTTCCTTCACAGGTCCAACTCTTTCCATGTTTTTCTAAATCAACCAGCTCATTATTTCCTACACCACAGCAATATTCCAAATTAATCCCATCCTTTCTGAGAGATTGTCTATGAAAGTTTTCCCCCAGTTTACTGCATTGCTTCTATTCTTGGCTACATAAGTTTTACTCATAGAAGAAGATTTTAATTTAAAATAATTGAAATTATCCTTTTTATACTTCAACAATGCTCTCCTTTTTAAGCTAGTTTAAATTCTGATGCTGCTGAATCTACTTTCTCTACTTCTTTTTTCCTGGTTTCTTTGAAGTTCCTGACCTTCTGCTCTTCCAAATGAACTTTGTTATTATTTTTTCTAAATCAGTAAAATAACTTAATTGACTAAATAGATTAGTTAGGTAAATTTGCCATTTAAAAAATTACATTGGCTTTACCTGCCCATGAACAATAAATATTACTTCAATTATTGAGATCTGAGTTTATTTGCATAAAAATGTTTTATGTTTATGTTCATATGGTTTCTGTGTCTGTTTTGGCAGGTATAGGATCAGATATTTTATACTGTCTAGAATTTCAAACGGTCTAAAGCTATATTAAATAATATTGCTGACAGCGTAGTTTCACTATTTTTCACTTTTGACTAACTCTATTTTAACTTTAACATCATGATTAATATCCCTGTTTTTTTACATAATACATTTTACTCCTGCCCTTTATTTTATCTTTATGTGTACCTCTCATTTTTATAATGTTTTCTGAAGGCAACATATTGTTGAATTCAAATGTTTAATCTGCTATCCATTTCTATTTTATGGGTAAATCTGTCCCATTCACATTCTAAGCCACAATTTCTTGTGCATTTTCCTCCTTCCTATGTTTCCTCACTATGCTTTTCACTCTATTTACCCTATCTCTCTTCACTCCTCTGCCTTCCTATTCCATAACCTACCCACTCCTGTAAAAGTCTCTCCCTTATCCTCTCCCCCTACTCTATCCCTTTGTCCTCCTATTTCTTTCAGAATTTAGAAGACATTTGTACCCTTCCAGATACACATACAAACTCTCTTATATGTATATATGTGTGTATGTACACACATACACACACTCATATATATAATTTTTCTCTTTAACCCATTCCCTATGAGAATGATGTTCCAGCACTACCCACCCTCCCCCTACTATATTCTTCTGTATTGATTTTTCCTTTTATGCTTCATTTATATGAGATAATTACTCCTTTTTATCTCTTCCTACCCAGTTTTATTTTTTTAAGAATCACCCCATCATACTCTGCTCTATCCAAGCTTTTCTTTCGAACTACCCAGACACTCATAAATGACAGGCATAAAAAATTGATAATATTTTCCAGTTTGACCTTATCAAGTCCCTTGTATTTGGTCTTTAATGTTTAACTTACATTTCTCCTAGATGTTATATGGTGAATTTTCCCTTAAGTTCTGGGGATTTTGTCACAAAAACCTGAAAGTCTTTCAGTTCATTAAATGTCAAATTTTTTTTTCATTCAGGATTGTACTTAATTTTCCTGGGTAAGATACCCTTGGTCATAACCCCAGTTCTTTTGTTCTACCAAATATAGTATTCCAAGACCCACAGTTCTTCGACATAATAGCTGCTAGGTCTTTTGTAATCCTTATTATAGTTCCATGATATTTGAATTAGTTTTTTTTTCTTGTTGCTTCCAATATTTTCTCCTTAACCTGAGAGCTTTGAAACTTAGCTATGCTATTCCTGTAAACTTTCCTCCTAGAGTCTCTTTCAGGTAATGATCAATGGTTTTTTTTTTCTGTTTTGCCTTCTTGTTCTAGAACTTCAGGGCAATTTTCCTTGATAATTTCTTATGATATTGTATCAAGATTCTTTTTTTAATCATTTTTCAGGTAGTCTGACTATTCTTATATTATTTCTCCTCCATCTGTTCTCCAGATCAGTTGTTCTTCTGATGAGATGTTTTGCTTTCTCTTCTATTTTTTCATTCTTTTGATTTTGTTTTATGACTTCTTGGTGTCTTAGAACATCATTAGCTTCACCTTGTCCAATTCTAGTTTTCAAGATATTATTTTCTCCCTTAAGTTTTTGATTCTCTATTTCAAGTTGGTTGACGTTTTTCATAGTTTTCTTGGGTTGATCTTAATTTTTTTCCCTAATTTCTCCTCAATCTCTCTTATTTGATTTTTAATTTTTTTAAAGCTGTTCAAAGAACCCCTTTTGTACTGGGGACCATTTTGACATTTCTTATTGAAAAAGGAGTGCCTTTCTTAGCTCCAATTTATTCCTCTGAATATGAACCCAGATCTTCTCTATCCCCATAGTAACTATCTATAGGTTGCCTTCTTTCTCTTTTGCTTACTCATTTTTATTTATTTATTTTTTGTTTTATTTTGTCTTTGGCAGCTATTAGTTTAACCAAGTTGTAGTTCCAAGGTATGGGGGATGATGTCTCAAGTCTAAGGTCCTTCTTACTGTTATTTTCTGAGGTCTGTCTGGGGGCCCAACCTTGAACTCTCTCCTCACTCCTAAGTCACAGCTAGGTCCCCCAGCTACATTGTCCAGCAAATGATCTTGCTCCTTGTGGTCCCTCCAATGACTGCAAACTACAGCTGTTCTCTCTGCCCCAAAACTGAAACTAGAGACTCTGCTCTCCTGCAAGTGACCATAGCCAAAAGGGTCCCCACCCCTCACCGATGCACTCACCAGGTATGTGCTAGTTCCTTCTCCCTGTAGCCACAGCACTGGACATGTCTGGTCAGCATAGCTGTGCCTGGTGTCCCTCAACAATGCTTCCACTTCAATCTTCTCCTGCTCAGCCATCAGACACCACACTGTCCCTGAGATAGCAGTTTCTAAGACTGAGGCTGCCTTCCAACTCAGCTGCCCCCAGGGCTTACCATTTGTTGATTCTGCAAAGTTGTCCTGGAGGTGTTTGTACTTCTTTCAGGCCAAACCTCTGCCCCAGGAAGTCGGTCTTTCCTGGGGTCTTCTCAAATTGCCTTAGGAGGACCACTGCTTTACCTGGTGTTTATTTCTGCTCCTCTGAGGCAATGTTGTCTTGTTTTGTGGAGGAAATCTGGAGAGCCAAAAGTTTTCTGACCTACACCCCTATCTCTCCAGAATCTTCTCCCTTCATCACCTCTTAAAAACTTTAGCTGCTTTCAGGGCCCAGTTCAGGGCCCAACTTCTATGGGAAGCTTTGTCTAATCTCCCATCCATCCTCATCCCAATGCTCTCTTTTTCCTCAAAATTATCCTGCATGTTGGGCAGAGCCAAGATGGTGGCTGGAAAGCAGGGACTAGCATGAGCTCCCCAACAAGTCCCTCCAAAAACCTATAAAAATGGCTCTGAACCAATTCTAGAACTGGAGAACCCACAAAATAGCAGAGGGAAGCAGGGCTCCAGCCCAGGACAGCCCGAATGGTTGCTGGGTGAAGTCTTTCACCCACGTGCTGGGAGCGGAGCAGAGCCCGGCATGGGCCGCACGGACCAACCAGACCAGGAGCCAGGCAGAGTGGGCCCTAGCACCCTGAATCACTGAGCTGTGGTAGTTGCTAGACTTCTCAACCCACAAACACCAAAGACAACAGAGAAGAACTGCAGAACCCACAAAATAGCATAGGGAAGCAGGGCTCCAGCCCAGGATAGCCTGGATGGTCTCCAGGTAAGGTCTATCCCGCACAGAGCAGGAAGTGAAGTGGAGCAGAGCCAAGCAGAGCCCAGTGTGGGCCGTGCAGACCAATCAGACCAGGAACAGGGCAGAGCGTGCCCTAGCGCCCTGAATCAGTGAGCTGCAGCAGTTACCAGACTTCTCAACCCACAAACACCAAAGACAACAGAGAAGGTGTAGTAGGAAGGCCGAATTTATGATCTCAA
>JAQQSZ010007855.1:0-13195 GCA_028646595.1 Phalanger gymnotis | reverse complement strand
CCAATCCACACCCACACAGGTTTCACACCTGACAGGGCCCTGGGCCTGGGGCTTAGCACTTAACAGCTGAAAGTACTTCCACTCAAAAGAAACAAAAGCCATGCTAATGAGACAATTTTGCTTAACAACACATCATCACAACAAAGTCAACTTATATCCACATCTTCTGTCTATGTATACCCCTTTAAATGTCATAATAATGATACAGTTCTCAAGAGTTACGTGTGTTATTTTCCCTTGTAGGGATGTAAACAGTTTTCCCTTATTAATAACATGTTGTTCTTTTTGTTATTCCTGTTTTTTCTTTCTTGTTTACTTTTTTTATGCATCTCTTGAGTCTTATATTTGAAGATCCGATTTTTCTATTGAGCTCTGGTCTTTTCATCAGGAAGGTTTGGATGTTCCCTGTTCCACTGAATGTCCATCTCCTCCCCTGCAAGATTATGCTCAGGTTTGCTGGGTGATAATCCAAGCTCCTCTGCCTTATGGAATACTGTATTCCACATCCTCTGATCTTTTAATATAGAAGCTACAAAGTCCTTTGTAATCCTTACTATGGTTCCATGATATTTAAATTGTTTCTTTCAGGCTGCTTGCAGTATTTTCTCTTTGACATGATAATTTTGGAAGTTGGCTGCAAAATTCCTTGGTGTTTTCAATTTGGAATCTCTTTCAGGAGATAATCAGTGGATTCTTTCAATGCCTACTTTACCCTCTGGTTCTAGGACCTCAGGGCAGTTTTCTTTGATGATTTCTTGAAAGATCTTGTCCAGGCTCTTTTTTCATCATGGCTTTCTAGAAGACAATATTTTTAATTGTCTTTCCTGGATCTATTTTACACGTCAGTTGTTTTACCAATGAGGTTTTTTATGTTTTTCCTATTTTTTTTATTCATTTATTTTTGTTTGACTGATTTTTGCTATCTCATGGAGTTATTAGCTTCCACTTGCCCAATTCTAATTTTTAATGAATTATTTCATTCAATTAGATTTTGTACCTCCTTTTCCATTTAGCTCATTTTACTTTCTAAGGAGTTCTCTTCAGCGTCTGTGTCCCCTATTCCATTTGGCCAGTTCTACTTTGTAAGGAGTTGTTTTCTTCAGTGTACCTTTCCCCTACCCATTTAGCCAATTTGTATTTTTTAAGGACATGTTTTCTACAGTCAATTTTTCAAGCTATTGACTCTCTCTTGCACAGCTCTCATTTCTTTCTCAATTTTTCTTCTATCTCTCTTATTTGACTTTTAAAATTCTTCTAGGCTTCAGACCAGTTCAAATTCCCCTTTGAGGTTGAGATGTGAGTATATTGACAATATTGTCTTGTTCTAAATTTGTGCCTTCATCTTCCCTGTCCCCATAGTAAAAAATTATGGTTATTGTCCATTTCTGCTTTTTGCTCATGGTGTTTACCTATTTCCTGGCTTCTAGCTTTGAGCTCTCCTGTTGGAGCACAGGGGATACTTACCAAGCTTCTTGTGCTGGGAGCCTAGCACCTGGTTACTAGGTTCATGTGTTGGGGCCTGAGGTATGGTATTTGGAGGCTATAAGGATCTAGCAGCTTACTGAGTGCTGATCTGGGGATAGCAGCAGTGAAGCTCTTGGGGTGGGAGTGGGGAGTCTGGCCCCTGGAGAACAACTGTTCACCTGGACTTCTTTAAACCATTAGAAGGTTTAGCTACTGTAGGATGCCTAGCAGCCTGGAGCTGTGACTCCTGGAGTTGTGCTTCCTGGAGTTGTGCTGAAATATCAGGCGGTTTGACTGCTGGAGGATGCCTGCCCACCAGCACACCTTTCTGGTGTCTGCCAGTTACCCTGCCTGTGCTGAGGCACTTGGGGGGTCCTAGTGTTGGTGCTTGCCTGCTCCACAACGCTGGGGCTCAGGATTCCCCCTGGTTTACTGAGGTGGTGCTTGTTGCTGACTTGCTGGGACACCTTCCTTCCTATGTTTCTCCCCCTCCACCTAAGTGAGATGGGCCTTTCCTGTTAATCCCCACCCGGGCTACAAGGCTGCTGCACCCCATCTTTCTGCTGGCTCAGCTGTTCCAGGGTTTTTCCTAGGGCAATATTTTCTGGACTTTGAGAGGTCAATAAGAGAGAGTGAGAGTGACTTACTTCTAACTCCTTCTGCTATCTCAGCTCCTGTAACTTCAACGTTCTTGTTGTTGTTTTTAATACATACAACCAGCTCTATTAGTTCTTTTATTCTCTTTTCTAAGATGACCCTATGAGTCATACTTCCTTTCATTTACCTGTAATTTGTCTCTTCTGGTTTAATTTGTTGCTAAAAATTCAATAGCAAGTGTAGTTTATTTCCTATAGTAGTTTATTAGATCATTGATCATTTGGCAAGAATATCAAATTCAGAGCAAGGAAGAAAGTTAATGCATAGCATGGGAACCTTAGTATCCTATTTCCCCTTTTACTGTATTCTGCCAACATAGTGCATTTCTGGAGTGGAAGTGTGTCACAGCAAACTGAGGACCATTTAAAAAAATTTCATGAGTGAAGATGACTACCATAGCTAAGGAATTCACCACCTAGTAGTCAACCTGTTGGTGATGCTTCTCTCCACACTTAGCTAAGCTAGTTCTTTGTAATCAGGCGAAGTTAATCACTAGGCCCATTCTAAAAGATTTTTCAGTGTAGAAATCCTTCCAGATCTTGTTTTTGGTAGCCATAGATTTCTAGGATTGAGTTCTCCCTGTGTCAACATGCAACATTGGTTTAGGATATCATTGGAAACTTCCTTTATGTGCTTAAAAATTTTACGCTAGTTTTCAAAAAGTGAAACGTGAGAGCCAATGCCAGAAATATCATGCTAAGACAAGCTATTGCCAAAGGTAAAAGATCCTAAATTCATAATACTCTTTGAGAAGGTAAAAAAAAGAATCAAATGACCATGGCTGAAGCCTCATAGGGAGTCTATTCAGGTCGCTCCCTCTCCCAAATATGTACAAGCCTAGTGTTTTCCTTATGTAATTACTTCCCATTTACTTTGTGTATATACCTCACATATACCACACTGTTCATACATGGAATCACCAGTTATAGCAAATGGAGAAATTTTGAATGCTGTGGATAAATTCACTTACCTTGACAGTATACTTTCCATGGATGTACATATAGATGATGAGGTTGATGCATGCATTGCAAGAACAAGATCAGAGGGACCGTTGAGCTGGTCTCATTGTTATAAGCTTGTGAAATCTGGACAATATACCAGTGCCACGCCAGAAAACTGAATCATTTGTCTTCGAATTGTCTTAGGAAGATTCTGAAGATCACCTGGCAAGAGAAAGTACCAGATACTAAGATCCTTTCCTGAGTTAAACTGCCAAGTATTCATATTACTGAAGAGTGCAACTTTGATGGGTGGGCTACATTGTTCAAATGCCAAATGTATGTTTGCCTAAAAGACTACTTTACAGAGAACTCACACAAAGCAAGCACTCACATTTAGGTCAGAAAAAGCCATACAAGGACACTCTCCAGTCTCTCTGAAGAACTTTGGAATATATTGTGTGACATTGGAGACACTAGTAAAGGATCACCCAGCATGGTTTCTCACTGTGCTCTAAGAGTGAAGCAGAAACTCTACAGAAATGTCAGATGCGCAAATTTAGAGACATCTCCACTCCAAATGTTCATATGGACTATTTGTGCCAACCTTTGGTAGAGCCTTTCAAGCTTGTATTGGTCTGATCAGCCCCAGTCAGACACACAGTACCTTGGCTCCAACGTCGTGATGTCTTTTTGGCCTTCTTCAAGAATTAAGGACAATAACCAAGCAACACAGTTTTTCACATGTTGTCTTCTCCCTTAGAATATGAGCTCTTTGAGGGTAAGGACCATAGTTTTTGGCCTTTGTGTCGTCTTTATTCAGCACAGTGCATTGCACATAGTAGATGCTTAATAAATATTTATTAATTGATCAGTCTGAATTTACCATTCATCTAGTTGGAGTGTAGATAAAAGAGAATCTTTAGTTGTTCTCACTACCAGGTCCACAGTAGGAGGATATTGTGTTCTTGACTTTTCATGTAATGAATATTCTTTTTTAATATATATTTTATTAATTAAAAAAAACATTCTGATACTTCCTGATGATTCCTGTCCCTTTCACCATCGAGCCCTCACTTTCAATAATGGTTAAATAAAGTAAACCAATATATTTTCCATGTCTTACAATGTGTCCCCAAACAAATTCGGTCTTCCTTAGAAACACTGCCATACATTCCAGCCAAGGTCTGTGGAATCAAAAACATTATGGATTAAATTAGCTTTTGTGGCCTGTACTGTAAAACTAATGACCAGATATGACATTGTACAGTAAGTTCCAAACAAACAGATTTGTGAATGAAGCCTTTGAAATACTGTAGCCTGTTTGTAAGTTGGGGACTGCTGTAGTATTTATTGAGGTATATATTTCCATCTCGAGTAATCCAGAAGATATTGAGTTATGTTCAGTAGAAAAAGCTTATAGAAGGTAGTCAGATTTCAAATCTGGAAGACAAATTGCACTTTATATTAATTAGAACAAAATGAAATCTGATTGGTAGAAGCTCAGGTGTAGTGTTTAAATCAAGTCAATAAGCATTTAATAAGCACCTACTTATTATGTTTCAGACATTGAGCCAATTGCTGAGTATACAAAGAAAGTAACCCCCTTCCCCCCCAAAAAAGTTCTTCTCTCAAGGAGCTCACAATATGAGGGGAAAGACAATATGCAAAATATATACAGGATATATTGAAGTTAATGCTAGGGAAGGCACTACCATTATGTGGGATAGACATGAGCTTCTTACACAAGCTGGAGTTTTAGCCAGAACATGAAGGAAGTCAAAGAAGCCGGGAGATGGAAATAAAGATGAAGGGCCTTGAAGGTATGGAGCTGAGCTAGTGAAATTGTTAGGAATAGGGAGGTGGAATATCGTTTACAAGAAACACCAATTAAGCCATTTTCTTTTCATCATAAAGCAAGTAGAGGCAAGTAAGGTAAAAGAAAAGTATAATGGATGGAATGTTAGAATGAAAGTTCTAATCAAGTTAAGACCATGAGAATTAAAGATTCCCACGTGTGGCAGTTGTTCATTTGGGATTCAATTAGCTCCCCTATAGGCAATAAGAAAATAGCACCACAGATACTTACTACATTGCATCTGAATATCCACTCTTCTATCTGCAACAGAGCCTAGTATGAGACTTTGCTCCCCAGTGGAGTATAGCATTACAAACAGTCAAGTTACAACAAGAGATAGGTAGATAGATAGATAGATAGATAGATAGATAGATAGATAGATAGATAGATAGATGAATAGATAATTAACTAAGTGAATAAAATCTTTCCTTTTTCCAGATCTTTATCTCAGTAATAATAATAGGAAATATTTATAGAATACTTTAAAATTTGCAAAGCACTTAATAAATATCATCCTTTTTCTGACATCTGTGGGAGTTACATCCTCATTTTACACATAAAGAAACTGAGGACAGCAGTAGTTGAGTGATTTGCCTAACTCACATAGCTAAGAAGTTTCTCAGGCAGGATTTGAACTCAAGTCTTCTTAATTCCAGATGTAGCACTCTATCTCCTTGGATACCTAATTAAGGAAAGGTTAAAAAAAGTTCTGAAAACATTGGGTTAATCTTTCACTTGCATCTACAGAGTAGTAGCACACATAGCATAAGTATTTAAAAATATATTTAAAATATTTTGAAGTCTCAATGAACCAAAATTTTATGATATTAGTTCATTCTAGTTGCCATTCTGTAGCATACGTGTTCATAGAACACAAGTCAGGTATGTCAGCATTATATTTTGGGCACACCTTGTCCAAGTCTACATTCATCTATGCTACAGAACAATAACTGGAATTGACTTATGCTAAAATTGTTAAATCAATTAAGGCAGCAATGTACTTCTAGTGTTAAATTTTAAACAAATATAATATAAAATAATATAATACTGTGATTTTTTTCAAAAACTGGAATTTGTACTTACAAAAATCATGTCTGCAACATTTAAAATATCTCCTCATTTTGTTATTCCTTTTACTCTAAAAAATGATCACTTAGCCATGCATAGCCTGCCATTCCTAAGTTATACACTATAGTCAATGATGATTATAAGTTCTTTCATGGCCTAACATCAAGCTGGAGTTCTTTACTGTAAAACTTTCAAATAGTGTAACAGTTCATTTTCAACCATTCCTAGCAGTCAAGATATACCTTTCGGAATACTGAATTTTAGCACACTGGAAGACTGCAATTCATGTTCCTATATTAAGCTAAATAACTAGTTCTCAGGCAATTTTCTACCGTGTTGAAATGTTCTAAAATTGTTTGCAACCCTTCCTTTCCCCGAAACCTTTCAGATTCCTATAGTTATGCTATCGATTGTCCTAACTTCCAGGTTTTAGTAGACTAGACCTGGATAAGGAGCCAGAGTGAACTCATATTTGACCCTAGGGTACCTTCCCTAGGCATGCTTTGATTTAGAGTTTCACCTGAAGGAACCCTGAAGGGTGGGCTGGGGAGGGAGTCAGGCATCAGACTCAATATGTGAGACTTAGGTAAAGTAGGATCCTAGAGTGCTAATTGATATTTTTGTCAGGTAGAATTGAGAGAGGAGAAAGGAAACAAAATTTTTTTCAGCCAGCAGCACTAATGATAAACGGCAGATTATTTAAGGTTCTCCATGGAGGATGCTATTTGGCCTTACTCTCTGTCAAACAATGGCAGAACAGGACTTTCTGTTACTACTCACCTGGTTCCCAAATGAAATAGTGTCTGACTTTTGCCCTTTTCCTGGTTAGCTCTTAGGTCAAGCAGTCTTTCGAGAATAATAAATCTACCAAGGAAATAGCAAGGGTTAGAGTGTGGTCATGATCAACCACATAATTTGTAAGACACACTTGACATTTAATAACTTGTTGCATTCCTTTCTTTCAGCACCAGAATGTGAAACTCAAGGATGAGCTCAACTTTATTACCCATAAGGTCACTTGGCAGGATAATGAAAATGGAAATGAAAGGTCTATAGTACTATGGGTAATGAGAAGGTTAATGTTTCTCAAGTTTATCCCATCAAGGATGGATTATCATGAACTGGGAATAGTATTGACCAAATAACTGCTCATAAACTTCCTTTTTGGGGGAAGTGGGGGTGGGGCTGTGGATACATGTTTAAACCAACATTAACTTCCTGATAATTAGGCTCAATATTTCTAGTTTTATAGCGCTAGTGATACTTATTACTGTATCTGGTGTGTAGTAGCCAATTATTTAATATTTATTGATGTGATCAATAAATCTGATGAATTAATCATGGATAAGAATCAAAGATTATGCAACCTTTATAACTGCCAACCTGGGCCCGGAAGAAAGTAAAGTAGAGAGCAGCTTAAGTTTCATATATTTTAATCCTGGAAAATTATTTTTTCTATTGCCTAAAGACATTTACTTTCTGTATCAATTTTAGAGTATAAGCTGGAAGACTTTAGAAAGTAATGTTGGTGGGGTGTGTTGTTTGCAAACTTTGCCTAAGGAGTGGCAAAAATGCCTTGTTGTACCGATTCTGACATTTTATGACAATTGCCCCATAGTGGAGGTCAGGGGTACAGGTGGTGCACAAATACGTATGAAACAAGGTAGAATGTAATGGAAACAAAGGAAAAAGCCATAAAAAGTCCTCTGGAATTATTCTGAAGTGAGAAAGATTATTTTTTAACTTGAAAGTCATAGAAGGCCTAGTTCAGCACCTTCTCTCTATTGATTGTGTCATTTCTATAGCTTGTTTGTACTTAACTATTTGTATGCTGCCTCTTCTTAAAGACTGTGAGCTCACTAAGAGCAAGCACTGTCTCTTACCTTTCTTTGAATCTCAAGGCTTAAAACAGTGTTTGGCATATAAGCAGGTGCTTAATAAAGAAAGCTAGGTTATGCAGTGGATAAAGCACCAGGCCTCGAATCAAGGAGGCCTGAGTTTAAACTCTGCCTAAGACACTTGCTAGCTATGTGACCCTGAGCAAGTCATTTAACCCTGTTTGCCTCAGTTTTCTCATCTGTGAAATGAACTGGAGAAGGAAATGACAACATCTTTGCAAAAAAAAAATGGAGTCACTAACAGTCAGACATTGCTGAAATGATTCAGCAAAAACAAAAGTGCTTAATAAATGTCTTTTTTTTTTTTACTGACTATTGCAGTCAAATTTCCTATTGCAATAGAAAGTGTTGGATCTTTAGTCAAAGAATCTACATTTAAATTGCCACCTAACTACCCAAGAAACCTTGAGCAAATCTCTGGGCCCCACTTTCCTTTCGTTTGACATATGGATTTAGCCTAGATGACTTTTAAAGCCATTTGCAACTGTAAATCTATCACTCAATGGTTGGATGTTACCAAAATATTTGGTCTATCCTTTTCTCCTCAGTTCATTATGTTGTGTGCCTATAAATTGGGAATACTTGTCTTGTCAAAATACACTTGTGGTGGGGGGAGATAACTCTAGCAAATTGGGTCAGTGACTTGGTTATTCCCAGTTCTATTAGCATTGATTCCAAGACTTAATGTTAGTCTTTTTATATTGGTAAGGGGGGAAGAATTCCTGAAGGAGGAATAGGATTTCTGAGTGGACTTTTGTAAAATGAGAGGGAAGTGTTTTTAGAAAGAGAAAATGGAGGATTACCAAAATGCTGTTAAAATTCTTCCCATCCTTCCTCTAGATAAACCCACATTTTCCTACTGTGAATTCTCTTAGAAATAATTCATATGGATATCTTCCCAAGGCCCTGATACTCCTAGGCTCTGGATGCCCTTTTGTCTTTGACTTCATTTGGAATGACTCTAATGAACTTAATAACTTGATTAAATATCATTAGGACTGACTGGCTGTGAAAAGACTTCAGTGGTTTCTGCATACCTGAGGGCACTGGGTCCTAATCAGCTCTTTGCTTATACCCTGGCTTACATTTAAAACTTCAAGAACTTTTAACTTTGGAGATTGTGGCCAAACTCTAGGACTTAGAAGTCATGTAACCTAAATAATCTAGCCTGAAGTTGAATTGCTTACTATGTAAGACCATAGCAAAAGATTAGTAAATTATTTGAGGGCATAGATATCACTAATATATTATTTTCATATTTTATGTCATACAAATAGGCATATGTCTGAAATTATTTGGATTTTGTTAGTAGTACACTGGATCACCATGTCATAGCATGACATAAAATTAGTGTTGGTAGTGAGATTTAGGGACCACAGCAAAGACTTCTCTGTTCCATAAAATCTTCCCCACTATCTTTCAATAGATCTGCCCTCTCTTTTACCTGACTTTACTACCATCATTAGAATTACTCTTTCGATTATACAACAAATGTAAAGTTACTGACTCCAGAAGGCCACTATTAAAAATTTCTCTCCCAGATAGGCAATATAGTTTCTCAGATTTGATAGTTGACTCTTTGAGAGATGCCTCTCTATATTGTCTAGTTTTCCCCCACTTAATATTTTATTTTTTCTAATTACACGTAAAGATAGTTTTCAACATTCACTTTTATATTTTGAGTTCGAATTTTTTTTTCTCCTTCCCTCTCCTCCCTCCCCAAGATAGAATGCAATCTGTTATAGCCTATATATGTACAATCATAGTAAGGATATTTCCACATTAGACATGTTGTGAAAGAAGAATCAGAAGAAAAGGGAAAACCAAAGAAAAGACAAGACAAAAAATAAAAAAGTAAAGATAGTGTGCTTCGATCTTCATTCAGACTCCGTTATTCTGTCTCTGTATGTGAATAGCATTTTTCAGCATGAGTCTTTTGGAATTGTTTTAAATCTTTCCATTGCTGTGAAGACCTAAGTATACCACAGTTGAGCATTGTAAATGTTGCTGTTACTTTGTACAATGTTTTCCTGGGTCTGCTCATTTCAGCCAGCATCAGTTCATGTAAGTCTTTCTAGGTTTATTTTTTTTAATCTGCCTGCTCATCATTTCTTATAGAATAATAGTATTCCATTACATTCATATATCAAAACTTATTCAGCCATTCCCCAACTGATGGACATCTCCTCAATTTCCAATTCTTTGCCCCAACAAAAAGAGTTGCTATAAAAGTATTTTGTACATATGGTTCCATTTCCATTTTTAATGATTTTTGGGGGGATATTGTATTAGTATTGGTAGATGTTTGCTAGATTCTTTGGGATACAGTAGAAGGTATTAGTAGAATAAGAGTATACACAGTTTTATAGCCCTTTATATCGGTTCACAACTCCACCAACAATGCATTAGTGTTCCAATTTTCCCACCTCCTCTCCAGCATTTATCATATTCTTGTTTTATCATGTTAGAGAGTCTGATAGGAGTTATGTGGTACCTCAAAGTTGTTTTGATTTGCATTTCTCTAGTCTATAGTGATTTTGAGCATCTGTCATATGACTAAAGATATCTTTAATTTCTTCAGCTGAAACTGCCTGTTCATATCCTTTGACCATTTACTAAATGGGGAATGACTTGTATTCTTATAAATTTGACTTAGTTCTCTATATATTTTGGAAATGAGGCCTTTATCAGAGATACTAGCTGCTAAAATTCTTTCCTAGCTTTCTGTTTCCCTTCTAATCTTGGTTGCGTTGGCTTTGTTTGTGCAAAATCTTTTTAATTTAATGTAATCAAAATCAAAATTATCCATTTCACATCCCATAATATTCTCTATCATAAATTCTTCCATTCTCCATAGATCCAAGAGGTAAACTATTCTTTGCTCTCCTAATTTGCTTATGGTATTGCCTTTTATGCCCAATTCATGTACCCATTTTGACCTTATATAATTAAGTTTTTGTATTGATTTAAACTAGTAAAGGAGATCATTTTTTTTCTTTTGACATTCAATATTCCATTATTTTCCATGATGATAAAAAGGCAATTTAAATTCTATGGCTGAGCTTACTTTAGATTTCATACTCTAGCACTAATTTGTTATGTAATCTATATTTTGTTATTTTTGTTGTTGTTTAGTCTTTTTCAATCATATTTGACTCTTCATGACACCTTTTGGATTTTTTTGTAGGTGAAAATAGTGATATGGTTTGCCATTTTCTTCTCTGGCTCATTTTCCAGATGAAGAAACTGAGGCAAACAGGTTTAAAGGCCTTGCTCAGGGTCACACAGATAGTAAGTATTTGAGATCATATTTGAACTCAGGTCTTGCTGATTCCAGGCTCAGCTCTCTATGCATTGTGCCCCCTAGCTTCTCATGTAATCTATATAACACTCAATTATTCAAAATATCTATAGTATACTTTGTGCAAAATCCTGTGGTAGGCAGTGTGAATGATCTGAAATTGCATATGACAAGAAGATTACTGCCCCCAATGAGCTTAAAAGTTGGCAGGAGAGATAAATAACTAAAATAATTGTAATAGAAACATGAATAAAGTACTTTACTCAGTAAATTTAATTTTGTTTAAAGATCTAGAAGCTAAGCTTTAGTTCAAATTAATGGATGACTTCTTGTTTGTTTCTCATCACATACTTTATGGTTTTTATATTAACTTGATGACATGTTTCATATTGCCACTGATACAGAATTATGCTCCAGTCTACAGTGCCAGTTAATTGACACAATGGATAGAGAACTGCAACTCAGGAAGTCTTGGAATCATTAAGACCTGAGGTCAAATCCATCCAGAGACACTTTCTAATTATGGGATCCTAAGCAATTCACTTAACCTCTTTTTGACTCAGTTTACTCAACTGTAAAATAGAGATAATAATAACACCTGCCAGACAGGGTTATTGTGAATATTGAATGACATAATATTGTAAAAGCACTTAGCAGAGTTTCTGAAGCATAGTAGGTACTTAATAAATCCTTATTGTCTTTCCTTCCAACCCCTAATGTCAGTCTATCTTAAATATTGAATTGAACTTTTGATGATCCTCAGTTGTACTTCTTCATAGACTTTAGCATTCAATGATCACTAGCTATGTAGCCTGACCTGACAAGAAGAACACTGGTGCTTTCTAAATAGAAACGTTATAGAACACAGGTGATGAATGTTACATACTTTGCCAGATGCAGTTGTGACAATGTTTATCATTTAACTGGATTTCTTTGTTTTGAGGTGGATTGAGGGGGGAGAGTAGAATATGTATTGGGAAAAGGCTGGTTTAAATTTTTTAAAGTATCAATAAGGTATTTTAAAATATTTATTATTTATTTTAATGCTATTTTCTTTTTAAATTTTGAGTTCTAGATTTTCTCCTTTCCCCCTACACATTCACCATCCACTGAAAAATCAGACCTTATGATCATATCAATTACATACATGAAATCATGCAAAATATTTCCATGTTAGCCACATTGGAAAAAAAGGAAAAGATAAAAATAAAATGAGAAAATTATACTTCAGTTTGCATTCAGAGTTCATCAATTCTTTCTTCATATGTGGATGGCGTCCATTCATCATGAGTCCCTTGGGATTTTCTTAGATCACTGCATATATCACAGTAGTCAAGTTTTTCACAATTGATCATCAGTATAACATTGCTATTACCGTGCACAGGGATGGCTCAGTTATTCTCACTTCACTTTGCATCAGGTCATGTAAGTCTTGCCATTTATTTTCTTTCCTGAAACCACTCCCCCTTGTCATTTCTTACAGTAGAACTACATCATAATCATGTGCCACAACTCGTTTAACCATTCCCCAATTAAGCCAATCCCATATTCTATTTCCAATTCTTTGCCAACACAAAAAGAGCTGCTACAAATATTTTTGCACGTATAGGACCCTTTCCTATTTCTTTGACCTCTTTGGGGTATAGACTAGTAGTAGTATTGGGGGATCAATGGGTATGCACACTTTATTGGTTGTTGTTGTTGTTTTTTTGAGATTTTCAACAACATTTTATTTAATTGGAATATTAAGTAACATCTTCAATATGATTTCCATCATTTGCGATGCAAAGATTGATGTGTTTTGCAAGATTCAGGTGAACTCGATACAATAACTCAATAACTCCATGTTGCCATCAATTTTAACACATTGACTCTTGGAATATGAATATGAAATCATATGATGCTATTTGAAGTTGAAGATGTTATTTGTTTTTTTTATTTATTTTTTTAAATTTATTTTTGACATGTTTGGTTTTCAGCATTGATTTTCACAGGCGTTTGAATTACCAAT
>JAQQSZ010007854.1:0-13195 GCA_028646595.1 Phalanger gymnotis | reverse complement strand
TGGTAGAGGATTCAGCTTGGAAGAGCTTCGGGTGGCTGGCATCCATAAAAAAGTGGCACAGACTATTGGTATCTCTGTGGACCCTCGTCGCTGGAATAAGTCTACAGAGTATCTCAGGCAAATGTGCAGCGGCTGAAAGAATATCGTTCCAAACTGATCCTCTTCCCGGGGAAACCATCTGCACCCAAGAAGGGAGATAGCTCTGCTGAAGAACTCAAGTTGGCAACCCAGCTTACAGGACCAGTTATGCCCATCAGAAATGTCTACAAGAAAGAGAAAGCTCGCGTCATTACTGAAGATGAGAAGAATTTCAAGGCATTTGCTAGTCTCTGAATGGCCCAGGCCAATACCTGTCTCTTTGGAATCCGGGCAAAATGAGCCAAGGAGGCTGCAGAGCAAGATGTGGAGAAGAAAAAGTAAACAGCCTCTGAGAACTTTGAATAAAATAATACAAAATAAAAAAAAATGACCTCTGTTTTTAGTCATGACTACAACTAAATTAACCTATTTATCATTATATTTTCAATTACCTCTTCTACAATGATAACTCTCAACTCTATAAACCTTAGCTTAACCCTCAGCTTTAGTTTTCTTATTTTTTCTTGATTTTCATTCCTATAGTTATAAATGTCTGCTGGATATCTCCAATTGAATCTTAAGTACCACCTGAGAACAAGGATATATAATACAACAAAGTCACCATTCTTTTCCCTCTTCCCTTCTTAACCTTCTCTACTCCCCAGAAATTAGATAACTTTTTTTTAACTTCCCAGCTTTTGTCATCATTTGGTTACTTCCAATTTTGGAGTTATTTTTGATTATTCCCTATCTCTTGCAACCCGTTCAGCAATCTATAAACACATTCTATTTCTCTGTTCTGCATCTTCCCTTGAATATACCTAACCCTTTTCACTGCCACCACCACAATATAGACACTAATCATTGAAATTCTGGATTGTTAAAGTTGCCTAACTAGTCTTTCTGTTCATAATTTATCTCACCAATAATTTCTGCTCATTACAATGATCAATTTTGGGGAGCAGAAGGATGGGCAGAGCACAAATGTTTTTGTTTTGATTTTGGTTTTGGTTTAGGGAACTCCACATAAGAACGCTAATAAACCAACACAAATTGTTAGCTTTTACACAATTTATCAATTTATAGTTTTAAGGAGTTGACTGGGAAACTGAGTTGTTATTTTAGTTGTTTAGGATAATACCTCCAATAAGTGTTCCTCACTGTGTAGTCAGCTCCCAATTGCCTGTGTTATACTGCTTTTATTACTGACTAATAGATTAGTCTTTTTGGTTAGTGAAATAGAAATAAATAAATAGATGCGCGATAAATTTAGAAGTGAAATCAATAGAGCTCTGCCACTGATTGAAAATGTTAGTTGAGTGACAAAAAGGAGTTAAAATACCATTAACAGTACTATTAGACATGTTTCAACTATGGGAAGTTTTTGGGAGGTAATAGGAGTAGCAGTCAAAACATTTATCAGGGCTGGTGTAATGGCAAGCAAAGTGGGATTTTTACTAGACTGAATGTGCACGGAGTTTTAGCCAATCAGAAACTTCCATGTGTGTGCATTGAGTTTTAGCCAATCAGATGTGCATCAATTCAGCCAATCAGCGACCTGAGTTCTAGCCCATCAGATGTCATCTAGAACTGTATTTACGGAGAGTCCAGAGTATAAGAGAAGCAGACATCGAGAAGGCATTGAAGAGATGACATGGAGAGAGCTGCCAGCATTGAGAAGAGAAGAATGAAGAGAAGAGAAGGAGAATAAGCTTTGAGCTAAGAGCTGAGAGGAAACCTAAAAGAGCTGGAAGGAGAGCCTCTGACAGTGCAGCAGAGGACTTTGATGGCAGAGACTTGCTGAAGGAACCTCCAAACTTTGAAGGCTAGCATTTCTGTAGGGCAGAGATCTTCCCACAGGAAGGAGGCTTAGCTTAAGCCCCTTTTGAGAGCTGTTAAAGTGAACTGAGCTGTTCACTGGACAAACACCTCTGGATTTTGGAGGTAAATTGACATGGTGGTATTGGTGGTGTGAGTTGCTGTCCCATTAAACTTTGTTTTCCCAGAAACAGAACCTGTGGTTAGGAACTCCTGCTGCCTGCTGTCAGGCAGGAGCTTGAAGTGGAGCAGTTCCTGAGAGCTGGTGCCTGGTGCAGGAGAGAGAGCAGCCTGTCTGTGAATCCAGGTGAGATTTGGGAGTGGTCGACCCATAGAAGAGGAGCCATGGGACTTGGAAGTCAACCTCAGGTCAAGATGAAATAGGACTTTACTTGGATGTTTTGTAATGATTAAGATAATCATTCTTACTGTGACCTAGGGATGGATGTCGTGGTATTTTCTGCCACCCCTTAAGGATGTGTTGTGCTAAGGAAGACCTTAGCCCAGGACCCCCAGCTGTGTAAACAATTACTGAATGCAATGTTATATGCTATGCGCTATATGACATACTGAGTGTTATGAGATATATCAGATAAATGATATACTTTGCTTCAGGATGTTTTGTTATGAGAGTTCATTATACTATGTGATTAGACCCCTGAAATTGATCACAGCAGTGGTCATCGGATGTGCTGCCCTGATTGGTGTTACAGTTGGGTGGTTTAAATTTGGAAGTCATCACTATAGAAAGGATAAGTGAAACTAGGGAAGCATAGAGGATAGCTTAATTGTGATCCTGACTAGAGAGAGGGGCAAGTCACTATCATGCTGAAAATCTTTGCTTAAAGAATCTAATTAAAAATTCTTGGTGTTTAAAAACCCTACCCTAGCATGTAATCTTACCTCTTCTCGCCATTACAGAAGACTTCCACTTTTAAGAGACATTTGTTGTCCCTGGAAAGGATCATGTGGGTTTCCACCTCTATTCATTTGATCATAATGTAGACCCATCTCCTTCCTCCAACATACTAGTTGTTTCTGATTGCTCTAGCTTACAGTGATCAGTTTCCTATGAACACCTTAGATGTAGTTTCAACTTCTTATTTCTCACTCTGCTATCTTGCATCAGACCATTGGAAGTGTGTCCTATCTCTCCTAGCTTTTTTTCCCAATCAGGGACTGTGTAATAAACCTATTTGTATCTTTAGCACTTAATCAAAATGTCTTTCCCATAGCAGTAGTACACTGCTGCTGCTCCTGCTAGATCTTTGCATGTTCGTCTTCAACCTAAACACAACCTATATTTTGAAAAATAAATCTAATTTCTAACAGCTGTCATTGTGCAGAGACTTTTCCATATGTCTACCTTAAATGATTAGTTTTAAAATTTAATATAATAATATCCTCTTATGGAGTACTTATTGGAGGGAAGAATAACTTCATACAGTCGATCGTTATTATTGCTTGGCAAAAATATTTTGTTTTCACCTTAGTATATGAATCATACATGACTTGCTTTTAGTTAATTATTTTGTTATTCTTTCTTTAAAACCCTTTCCAAGTGGCAGCAGAGTAAAGTTGATAGATTAAGGGCAGCCAAACAACTAAACTCTCAAAATATTCTCCTCCTAACAATTATAAGTAATGTCTCAAGTCAAATTTTGGAGTGTCAGAGCCAACAAAAGGTCAGGGCAAGACGCTTTTCTGGATGAAGAAAAATATACGAGCTTAGCAGGAAAACTCTCTAACACCAGGGTGGAGGCATTTCTGGAGCCAAACACAGGTGATGGTGGGACAGTGGCCACAGTGGCAGATATGGAAGCTCTCAGTACAGAGATAATAATGGGGTGAAACAGAAATTACAGGAGACCCTTGGCGCTGTCTATAGCTCGCACTAATTAGCAACTCTATTACTGATATAAGGTTCTGGGTCTCAGTTCCAGGGTGGAGAGGAGTGCTGATTTTCAAACACAAAGGAGCAGAGGCATTGGTTACAATTCGAAATCAATGAGGGTCATGAGCACTTTTAGCTTCAGGGAACCACTGTATTTTCCTGGGTAAAGACCAGAGTATGGATTAAGAAAACAGTGATCATAGCTCTACTTGTATTATATCACCTTGGAAGCACAAAATTTATAGATTCGAGAATTAGCTCTGAGAACAGTCACATGCACACAGCCTGAAGCTTGGGAGAGTGGCTCTCCACTTGAAGGTGAACATAGCCTAACCTAAACATAAAATTGAAAGTCAAGAAATAGGCTGGGAAAGTCAGCAAACAACAAAACAACAAATATTTTTATCATTAAAAAGCTAACATGATGGTATGGTTACAGGGAAAACCAAGACCTAGGCAAGATGTAAAGACAGCTACCAAAAAAAGTCTCAGAAAAAGTGCTAATTGGTCTCAAACCTAACATGAATTCCTAGAAGAGTTAAAAAAAGAGAAAAACTGGTAGGAGAATAATTGTGAAAACAAGTGAGAATGATGCATAAAAGCATAAAATTAAAAAGCATAAAAAGCAAAAATGGCACAAAAATAGAGAAGCAAATAACACCTTAACAATAGAATTGTACAAATTGTAAATAGGCATCCAAATCTATTGAAGAGAAGTCCTTAAAAAGCAAAATTAGAGAAGTAAAAAGGGGGATAGAAAAATTCAGTGAAGAAAAGAACTCCCCCAAAAGCAGAATTGGCCAAATGGACGTACAAAATTACACTAAGAAAATTCCTTATAAAACTGAATTGTGATAGTTGAAGCTAATGACTCCATGAAACATCATGAAACAATAAAACAAAATCAATGAGTGAAAAATAGAAGAAAATTGGAAGTATTTCATCAGGAAAACAACTGACTTGTAAAATTGAGGAAGTATTTTAAGACTTATTACAGTAAGTGAAAGCCACATTCAAAGAAGGGACCTGGCCATCAAATTTTATGAAATTATGCAGAAAAACTGCCCTGATACCTTAGATTCAGAGAGTAAAAAGAAACTGAAAGAA
Source organism: Phalanger gymnotis (assembly GCA_028646595.1). Classification (NCBI taxonomy): domain Eukaryota; kingdom Metazoa; phylum Chordata; class Mammalia; order Diprotodontia; family Phalangeridae; genus Phalanger; species Phalanger gymnotis. The sequence goes on along the minus strand of JAQQSZ010007854.1, from coordinate 8,298 downwards.
TCCACTAATCGACTTATGAAAGAGATCCCAAAATAACAACGCCCAGGAATATTATAGGTCAATTCTAAAGATCCCAGGTCAAAGAGGAAATACTTCAAGAAACCAGAAAGAAACAATTAAAATTTCCAGAAGCCACACTCAGAGTAACACAAATATTTAATGGCTTACACATTTTCATATTCTGTAGCAACAATTCTGCTTGCCACTGCTGTGGCTGTGTAAAACCAACAAAACCAGCATGCAGAAGAGCTGTCAACACAGGTTCTTTCATTTGCTTTACTAAGGAAAGTAAGTTTAAGGGGTTAACAAACTCACTTTAATCCAACATACAAATATCATTCACTTAGTTCAGGAAGAAAAGCCAGCACCCTGAAATTCAGGGCAAATACAAACAAATTACAAACAGAGCCAACATAAACAGACCAAACCACATTTCAGTAACCAGAGAATAACCAATGGGTCTGAGTTAGTAGAGTTACCAATGTGGGCAATTACAATGGCTTTCCCAGAGTCACACACAACTCTTCCCTTGAATGAGAGCCCAAAGGCAAGACGCCAAGCTCTGAGTTTATATACCCTGTTCAGGGTTAAAGGACATCGATACATGCAACTCAAACCCATGTGGGCTAAAAGCTTCTGGTGGGAGAAACATGTTACTCAAATCCATACAATCTAGGCTTTCCCTTGAGGCAAGCAAGTCATCAGATTCCCGATTTAATCAAAGAAATAAATGCCAGACTCATCAAGGGCACTTGATTAAATAAATGCTCCAGAAAAGAAAACAGTAAAAAAGTCCCACCTTAATTACTGTAACATATTCTGGGGGGAGAGGAGGAACAAATAAACAAACACCAACAAAAATTGAAAACAACAAAAACAAAACCAAGGAACTGACATTGTAACCAACAAAAACCTGCCTAGCAAAAATGAATATAATCCCTCAGGGGAAATGAACAAACATATATTGAATGAAATAAAGGGCTTCCAAATTTTCCTAATGAAAATAGCAGAACTGAATAGAAAATTTGACATAAAAGATAAGCATAAAAAGGTACTCAAGGGATGCAATAAATTTAAAATATTTACATTCCTATATGGGGTGATAATACATTTAATTCCTAGGGACTTTATTAAGGCAGTTAAAAGGAGTTTCCATAGACATAAGGTGTGAGTGTGGGTTACTCATCTTGTAATGATATCTAAAAATGTAAAGAGATGATGAAGATGGATACACTGGGAGAAGGGAAAAGGGATAGGTAGAATAGGGAATAATTTCTCATATAAAAGAGGTGCATAAGGAAAACATTTTATAGCATTTGGGCAAAATGGAGGGGGTTTTGCAAGCAATGCTTGAATCTCTCTCTCATCAGGATTTGTTCAGTGGGAAGAATATATATACACATACTCAGTAGTGTAAAGAAATTTAATTGTAATTACCCAATAGGAAAATAAGAGGGAAAGGACGTAAGAAAAAGGGGGTTAATGTTAAATGAAGGTGGCAATGGTGAGAAGCAAAACAGAGTTTTGAGAAGGGAGAAGATAAAAAGAAAGAGAGGTTAAAATATGAGATGGAGCAAAAAGATATTTAATAATCATAACTGCTAGTATAAAGAGAATGAGCTCGCCCATAAAATGGAAACAAATTGCAGACTGAATTAGAAAACAGAATCTAACAATATGCTTTTTACTAGAGACAGAAGGACACACAAGAAGTAAAAACAATCACCTGGAGGAGAATCTAATGTGCTTCAGTTGGGATAAAAAAAAGGCACAAGTAGAAATCATGATCTCAGAGAAAGCAAAAATAAAAATAGTAATTAAAAGAGAAAATCAGGGAAACTACATCATTCTACCATGGAAAATGAAGTAATATAAATAAAAAGATAGCAAGATTTTTATTATAAAGTCCTCATTATTGAAATATGCACTAAGTATAGAACTGAGACAAATTTATAAAATTAAGACACATTTTCCGATTGATAAATGGTCAAAGAATACAAATTGGTGGTCTTAGAAAAAAGAAATCAATGCCATTTATACTTATAAGAAAAAGTGCTCTAAATCACTAAGGATTAGAGAAAGGCAAATTGAAACAACTTGGAGGTACTATCTATATCTATCAGAAATAAAAAATGCTAGAGGGCAATGAGTGAAAAATAGGTATTGAAATGCATTGCGGATGAAGTGGTGAACTTGTCCAAATATTCTGGAGAGCAACTCATAACTATATCCCAAACCAGGAATAGTAGCAATTTGGATTTAAAGATCTTTCCCAGCCATTAATAGGCCATGTGACCTGCTTACATCACAGGAAGCATAAGACACATGTGGTGGGAGGAGTTTCCTGACAGGAAAAGGATGTTGTGGCACAGGAAATCAACAGATGGAGATGGGGGGGGGAGAGAGAGAGAGAGAGAGAGAGAGAGAGAGAGAGAGAGAGAGAGAGCGAGCAGTTATGGCTGCTAATGACTTCTAAGGGCTGCCTTCAAGATGGTTAGAGCTGAACAGGCTGACTTAGCTTTACTTTGAGTTTGTTTTTGGGAAGACCCCATCAGGGGGTTGGAGAGGTTTTGGGATGGCAAGGCTATGCTCTTATATGGTGTTTTATGCCTTGCTGTTATGATAAAATGGGCCAACTGGCTGTGTGGGCTGAACATTTGGTTATGCGATATGGTTTTCTGATGTCTGAATAAATGTTATACTTCTTTTCCCTTCTTTATGGAGAGTCTCTCATACTTTGTGATGCAGAACTACATAGGCATTTTGACAATTATTATCTACATTGTTATTATTGCATCACTATTACACCAGGAGTGGGAAACGCGTTTCCTCAAGGCTACATTGTACCTGTAGATCCTCAAGTATGACCCTTTGACTAAATCCAAACTTCACCGAAATAATCACCTTAATAAAAGGATTTGTTCTTTAAAACTTGAACTCAGTCAAAAGCCCATAACCAAGCACCTAAAACGTCACAGGTTCCATGCCCCTGCTCTTTGTGTATGCCCTCTGAGCATGCCCTTTGACCCATCAATACAGCTGCTAGATCTGTAGTCAAAAGAGATCAAAGAAGAAGGATGTATATGTACACAATTCTTTATAGCAGTTCTTTTTTGTGGTGGCAAAGATTGGAAATTGAGGGGTTGCTCATCAAACAGGGAACGGCTGAATAAGCTTTGGTATGTGATTATGAGGGAATACTATTGTGATACAAGAAATGATTAGAGGATGGTCTCAGAAAAGTAAATGACAAAATCTATATGAACTGATATAAAGTGAAGTGGGAAGAACTGGGAGTTCATTGTTCACAGTAATAGCAATGTTGTAATGATAATCAATTGTAAAAGACTTGGCTACCCTGATCAATACTATGATCCAAGATAATTCCAAGGAGCTTTTGTTGGGGGAAAAATGATATACTCTGAGTGCAAATTGAAGTAGAATTTTCTCACTTTATTTTCTTGCTTTTTTGAAATATGGCTGATATAGAAATATATTTTGCATGATTTTACATATATAAGTGATATATTCCTTGCCTTCTCAGCGTATGTGGAGGAGAGTGGTGGGTGGATGGGAAAGACTTGGAATTCAAGATTTAAAATTGTTATTAAAAGTTTAAAGTAAATAAGTAATTAATTTACACACATACACACACATCATATTTTGAAATTAAGGATGTTCCTTTTGCTGCCACAGGATATGTCCTGAAATCCCAAGAAGAAGGTAAAGACTCTTATATTGGCAATGAAGTTGAGAGTTTTTTACTGCTTTAGAATTCTAAATTAATTGTCTTTCATCAAGCCTTACTAGGTGCAAAGCTCCAGGCCCAAACCTCTATCTACTAGGTGCTAAGCCCATGTGGTCATGAAGCCCTCAGAGCCCTAAGGGGAGTTGCTAAGACTAGAGCCAATAGCAGGAGCCTAAGTTCTGGTAGCTCAGATGACATTTGCTAATGTCCAAAAACTGTATAAAAAGAGAGAAAAGAGCTATTTGCTTGAGGCTCTCACTCCTGGAGGAGTGATAGTGTGGGACTCTGGGCGGCCATGTAAGAGCCTTCCAGCTCACCCAGATGTTGATGGTTTCTTGGTAACTATGAATTGTACTTGGTCTGTTTATAATGTATATTTGTAATTTGTTTGTATTTGCTTTGAAGTTGAGGGTGCTGGCTTTTCCCTCTGAATTAAGTGAATGATATTTATATGTTGGATTGAAATAAGATTGTTTATCCCTTAACATTGCTCTCTTTAGTACAGCAGATCAGAAAGACCTGTGCTGGCAGCATCCTTGTTATTGGGCTTATGTTGGTCTTTCACCACCACAGCAGCTGCTAGGTAAATTGTTGCAGGAATTCTACAACTCTAAACAAGGGCATATTAAAAGGGACAACAGATATTTATTGATTTATTATAGAACGAGAGAATTTGGAGGACTGATTACTCAGTTAAGCATCTGAAATTCTGCTGATCTGATATGAGGTAAAAATGAGTCTTGAAGCACTTTCTAAAACACAGCTGGATCAAATTTAGTTTATTGCATAATGTTGAAAAATTCTATACCAAATAGGAGGTTTTCATACTGAAAATTACCTTTCACATAAAGTTAAAGCATGTGTTTCTTTTTGTTGTTGTTGTTTGTTTGTTGTCTTATTTGTCTCCATATTAAGGATAAATAATATTTAAAAAGTCAAAGGAAGAAAAATAATTTGATAAATTCACATTAAAGAAGCTCATTTCATCAAGAAATGGAACTCCTTGAGATTAATGATGATGAAAATATCCTTCCTCCCACACTTAAAGAGCATTTGTCACAAAAAGTTGCCAAAATTATATGGAATTCAATGATAAAAGATTTGTGTCACTTTTAAAGAACTTACCATCTTTAGAGTCTGTAATCTATTACACAGTTCTGGTGGATTTTTACTAATTTCAGCACCTCCATCTGATGCTGCATGTTACTTTTCATTTGACCTACAAGAGAAAATATGTGTTCTATGTGATTTTTTAGTAGAGGAAAGAATTTATGAACTTGTTTTTCAGTTGAAATAGAATGTTTAGTTATTTGGTTAATGTGAGTTTTAACTTTTAATGAGGATATAAAAGTTGCCATTTCAGAAAAAAAAACTTTCCTTAATACAGATTTCTTTTAATCTATAGAACCAGACATGAACACAATGCTTAGTGTATATCCTACTTATACATCCCAGTCTATGTACATTTTATCCATTTCCTTTATAAAGTTCATCTTGTTATCCTATAGAACATGTCAAATTAATTTCCTTCATACTGACCCATAAGCTAATTATTATTCATTTTAAATATCACCTGTCTTACTACTTATTATTTTACAGTTTTATCTCTGCACCAATGCACATGCCTTTCACTAGCTGTAAGAAAGTATACTAAATAAGTATAAATTAAGACCAATATCCATTAATCATTAGCAAATTAGTGGATTGTGTCTTGACTAACAGTGGAGCAGGTAACAGTGAGAGACTCAAAAACCCAGTGGCTATTTTAATTGTTACTTCTGTATAAATTATACCATGATGACTTCTGACAAATTTCCACTTTTCCTTCCCAATCTTTCTTACTCCATTTGGAGCAGTGAGAAAATAAGTGGTGGGCTGTCTGCTATCCCAACCTTGCTGTTAGCAATACAATTATAAGTGAAAATGAGATTTCAGCATATTGTTACAAGATTTGAAAATGAGCACTTTAGAGGTTCACTTATTCTGAAATAATATATTGCACTGCCAAACATAACCCTGGAAGGTGAAGATATCAAGTTCAGAGATTCATACGTGTGTGTATGCACAGACATATGTATGTGTGTATATACAAACCCATACATGTTATGTATGTATGTGCCTACCTAGACTGGTATCCTCAAATCCAAAATGATAAAACTTTAAAAGGTAATTTGTTTTATATAATCATCATACCTTTTTCTCATCTAATTAACAAAATTTCAAACTGCTCTTTTAAACCCAGTATTGATGAGAGATGGCCATTAGGCACAAAAATTAGAGATATGATGATCAAGGTGGTGAAACAGGTCATCCACTTGATCTACAGAACAAAATGTATTTCCTTCAAATGTGCTATCTGTGCTGCAGCATTCCCAAGTGACTTCCTGTCTTCTAAACTCAGCTCATTAGTATGGGATTCCATGACTTTTGTACCTCATTATAGATACTGCAATCTCCTTACCAATGAGTTTTTTGAAACTTTCTTGAATTAGTATCTTTTGACCTGCCCTGTGTCTACAGCAAAACCCGTATTTAACTGTTATCAGTAAGAATGAAACAGGCTCAGTCCCATCAGTCTTAAAGAAAGTGCAGGTTGTGACAGCTGCTATTTTAAGTTTCATAAACATTTGGAGATAAAAACATTATATTGAGTATTTGGTATGTACAAGATAATCTCATTTAATACTTGTCAGACTCTGTTAATGTTGCTCTAATATTTCTGATACATATTAAGGGTATAAAAAGATATGAATTAATTGATCTACTTCATAAAATTTTAAGTTTCTTATGGAGATAACAGGCTGAAAAATATACTTTGTCCTCAAATATAGGCAGATTCTAGAGCTTTTCATCTTCATTATAATCATTTGAGAGCTTTAACATATATATATGTATATTTATACATACGTATATACACATATACATATAAGTGCATATATATCTATATCTATACATATATGCATATATATGTATGTGTGTGTATATATGTATATATATATAGATACAGGTATATCTATATCTATATCTATATATATCTATATCTATGTCTATCTATCTATCTATCTATCTATCTATCTATCTATCTATCTATATATATTAGCTCCTTTAGGGAGCTAATTTCTGAACAAATTATTTGGGATTCATCTGTTCATTTGCTCTGGGCAGAGAATGTACAAGCCTTCTTTTAAAGTAGTTTTTCGTAATGGGCTATGCTGAATTTTATTATTTCTCTTAATTAGGTTTTCTATTTTAGCTGGAATTTAGAAATCTGAGTTTCTACATAGTTCAATGTTAACTCAACTTTCATGAAAACATGTGAAGATATTCTGACACTGCTTATTCTAACTTCCTAAATTAATTAAAAAAAAACTGAAGTAAATTCATTTTCTTGAACAATGGGTATTACTACAAAGAAAGAATGTTAAGGCAACCATCTGGCACTGAAAATGCATTCTATCAATTAGTAGTTTTGCAGTAGGCTAGGAACCCAGGGACAATGAATTATAAGAATCCCTCACCTCCATTTTTTTTATGGAAAAGAATGAACTTCATAGACTGACAAGACATGGATAGATTGTGTGATTTGTAATTCAGAACTCATCACGTATTCTTCCCCTCCTTAACTCACTTCTGTTTTTAATTTCTATTTCTCTCCCTAACTCTTTGAATATCCCAGTTTCTCAATCTCTTCCTCACTACTCATTCACCCAAGCCATCTCTCTTTCAAGTGAACATCGGTTTCTTAATTGCAAAATCCAATTGACTTTTCTCCATCTCCTTCCCACCTTGAGACCTTATCAGTATTTAACAATCTTGTCCACCTCTTCTTCTGGATAATTGTTGTCTCCTCTCTGGTCTCCTAAAAATAATGAATGTGTATCACCCATAAAATCTATATCTACCCATGGGGGAGAAAAGAAAAACAAAAATAAGAACTTGGAAATGAAATTCTGAAGAATCAAAAGGAAACTATTCCCACAAGGAAGAAAAAAAGGAACTTGTCTGAAGTAAACTTTGCAGATGTACAGCAAATTCAGCTACTGAGTTATCTAAAAAAAAGGAAGAAAAAGAAGCTTGAAACACCGAAGGACACAGAGGATAAGTATAAAAATATGATGTTGGTCTTCAAAAATAGCATCAGGAGGGCTACAGTGTTCTGAGGCTGACTAAGAGATGCAAAAGACAAGGGGAAGCTTTTGTTTCTGTTTCAGTTTTATGGGGGGGGGGGAGAATATCAAAGAAGAGAAATGACTTTTGCTTGGAATGGATGGGAGATGACAGCTGGCAGTAGAGAAATGACAGACCTGGTCATTTCTTAGTTTGCTCACATTTTTTTTCCAAGGAGAAAAAACATATCAGCTGGTGATGGCAGGATAAAAATTAATAGGAAGTTGCTAGTAAAGGTAAGTAATAAGAGAGTAAGAGAGTAATTAGTAGCCCTTGGTGAAATTGAGTCAAATGGATTAGATCAATTACATTTTCAGGAACTAAAAAAAATAAATCTGCAGAGGGAAATGAAAAACCACTGTCAGGAACATTTGGAAAGGACT
>JAQQSZ010007853.1:0-13195 GCA_028646595.1 Phalanger gymnotis | reverse complement strand
CTTTTGTTTCCAGGAGAAGCTTTGCAACTTGAAGGCAATCCAGCTTGTTCTCCTTTAATTGCAAGTTCTCCTCTAGCTGTGAATCCAACTCACTGCCCATTTCTGCTAAGTGTACCAGATGCACATACATGGACAAGCTCAATGGTTTGTCCATCCAATATGTAGGTTATGATCATATTAGGTTTTTAAATCAAAGCAAAGAAAAAGATACCAAAGAGAAAATTAGACATTAAGCCAAACTCTATCTCTTACTTTTCTTCAGGCCTTTGACACTGCCTGAACTTCCCTTTCTCTTCACCCACACCACCACCATTCTATTATTTCAGAACTTCTCAAATGCACTACCAGCACTGCTTCCTGATTTCCCCTCCCTCTTCAATCCGTCCACGTAGCTGCACAGATCTTGGGCATTAGAGCCCTCTAAAATCTGGCCTAATTTCATATGATTCCCCCTTGTATACTTTATATTCTGACCAAACTAGACAACTAACTCTTTTCAAATCAACATGGCACCTTCTGCTTCCAGGGATTCATGCAGGCTGTCATCAGCTCTTGGATTCACTCTTTTCCTTATCCCTACCTGGCAAAACTTTTCTCTTTCTTCAAGTCTCAAAACATGAAGGTCACTTCCTCCTTGGAGACTTTCCTGATCCTTACAGCTGAAAGTTTTCTTTGCTTCCTCAAAATTTCCTTAAAGTTGTTTTGTGTGGATCTCTTCTGTCCCAATAACACTATACTTTTTATTTATTATACTTATCATAGGATCCAATGTCTAAAGTGGGGAGGGACCTCAGAGGTCATCTACTCCAGCCATTTCATTTTATAGATTAAGGAACTAAGGACCAGAGAGATGAAGTGATCTGCCAAAGGTTACACAGGTAGGTAGTGACAGAGAAAAGACTTAAGCCCAGATCCTCAGACTCAAAGCCATCTTATTTACCTCTGCACCATCCAGTCTTTCATTATCTATGCACATGTCGCTCTTCTTATAGGAAACAAGCCCCACTAAGGAAAGGACTACATCATTTTTCATTTTGTACCCCCAGTACCTAGTACAATATTTTCTTGAACACTGTTGTTGTTCAGTCATTTAGTTGTGTGCAACTCTCCATGACCCCCTGAACTATACTGTCCATGGAGTTTTCTTGGCAAAGATACTAGAATGGTTTGCCATTTCCTTCTCCAGTGGATTAAGGTAAACACAGGTTAAGTGACTTGCCCAGGGTCACAAAGCTAGTAAGTGGCTGAGGCTGCATTTGAACTCAGGTTTTCCTGACTCCACAACTCTATCCACTGAGCCACCTAGCTGTCTCCCATCTTGGAAAGAGTAGGCAATTAATGTTTTTTGGATTCAGTCAAATTTGAGGGCCAAGATGGTATTTCACATTTCCTTGTTTTCTTCACAATGTCAAGTACAACACCTATACCCAGCAAATACTCAATAAATATTTATTATAAATGTATAATTTACATAAAAATGTTTACAAATGCCAGAACACATGTGGACTTCTGTCATAAAATCTTTCCTTCAGAAGCTCTCAACACATGTGTGTGTATAAAATTATTTAATTTCAACAGAAACACTTACCAGCTCTAGATGAAAGTTGGCCATTGTGAGCAGCCCAATGACCTTTTACAGGAGATGGGCATTTAACATTACATGTATGTCCAGTTCCTAACTGGCCTCTTGCTCCACAGCCAAATGCATAGATGAGCCCTGAGGAAGGCACAAAGGCTAGAGTGTGCTGTCTGGGAGGGAAAAAAGAAAGCATCCTTTAAAGTTAGCTTGTGAGCATGCATAGAGATACTCATAATGGATAAAAGATATCAGCACACAATTTCTGTTTAATGTTCTGCAGCTGTCTCACCTTCTAACACTGAGTTGGGAGAAGAAGGTAAGGGCACGGAAAGGAAAACAGATAACAAACTCAATTCCAGGCAAAATTTCCAAGTAAAGTTTGTATTTTCTCACCTGCTAGATCCCAAAACTCAGTTTCTTCGTGTGATTCTCTGACTGCCCAAATCCCCACCAGCTATATTTTCAACAAGCCTATCCTCACATGAAAAACCTGGTCCTAGATTGGTCCTAATACCCTACACAAATTGGGCCCAGTTAATATTTCAATGATAATGATTTAGTTACTAAGTTGGCTTATAGATAATCTCTCTCCCTTCATCATTACTAAGACAAGATGCTCTTCTAATGTTTCGTTAAAAATTTTTTTAAAAACCATGCAATAACTCACCTGCCACAAGCAATCTGAGTTACTTCACTGCCCATTAATTCTAGAACCCTTCTTGGATTAACCTCATCATTCATTGAGTCATGTCCAAGCTGCCCAAAGGAGCCAGCGCCAAAAGTAAACACTCCTCCACTCTAACGGAAACAAACAGCACACTATTTATACAAACGTACTTCTCAATATGAATAGTCTCTTCTCCCACACTTTGCTGAATTTAGCATTCATAAAAGAACAGCCTAGGTAGAAATTCTACCTCCATTTGAATTTTACCCAGAATAACCCAGAGCACTGTGGTCCATCAGCTCATTCGTATGTGACTATTTTTAGGGTTTTAAACATTATCTCTGAAAAATTATATATCTGTGTATATGTAAATAATGTTAACTGTATGTCACATATATATAGCAAATATATGTGTGTATATGAAGACACACACTGAGTATACTGAAGACAATGGTATGATTATGTAATATAATTATATATTTGTAATTAATATATATTTACAATATTACATATAAATATGTACTAAAAACAATGGGAAGATTATGTAATATAATTATATATTTGCAATATTATATATAAATACATGTACAGAAGATAATAGCAAGACTATATAAGTATTCAAAGGTTATACCTCACAAAAAGGTTAAACTGTTGAGTTTCACATCATAAGTTAGGATGGGTCACTGTTTATGAAGAGGCTTTAGAGACTAAAGGCAGGAGAGAACAGTCATAGGAAGTAACAGACAGAAGCAGGAGAGTAAGTCGAATACCAAGACCAGATACAAGAAGCCAGAACAGAAGTCAGAGAAGGCAGTGAGAAAATGTGCTTCTAGCTAAGACAGCTTAGTCTCTGGTTGCTTTACTGAGAACCTACTGAATGAAAGGGGAACCATTTTGCTCATTGGCTAGAGAAAGGTTGAGGAGTTATCCAAGGAAGCTCTTTAAATGCTACACGTAGTGAAAAAGAACTGAATCTCGCTGATGCGCATGGAGTTGACTAGTTTACTGCTTTCTACATCTGCAACCTGAAAGAGGGGAAAACTGGTTGTGCTCTACTGTCCTCAATTGTTTGAGATAGAGGGTGAAAGATAGACTTTGATCTATTTTGCTATGAGTAGTGCTTTTTTGAAATGAGGCTTTGCTTTGTGAAAAGATGATCCAAGAAAAAAAATCTTACAGGGTCAAGATTTCACTGAGTTATACTGGCCAGACAGCCAAACTGAGGAGCTTTTCAGTTTTCTGGCTTAAAGGAACTGCTTGTCACTGAAGAAGCACATGTTGTTGTTTAGCATAACACTTTCTCAGGATGCTGTTAAGAATGCAATGAGCTAAAAGAGCTTGTCACTGCTTCACAAGTTCAAGAACAGCTTTTCCTATCAAAAGAGCTAGACAGGGGTAGCTTCATGTGGTGCAAATTCTTCCTAAAGGGACTAAGGACATGAAGGCGTGCAGTCCAGAGTTGTTCACTGTTACAGGTACATAGGTTTGCCTACTCATGTGCTTCCTTGATAGGTTTCCATAAGTGTAACCATTTTCCTCTACAGACATAGTGTGTACTCGTAGGAGAGTGTGACCCAGGTTTATGGGTAGACTGCGATGTTTTTCATTATTCTTGCTTTTGCCTTATATTAAGTGAAAGTCATGATTATTGATACTTTTGCCTTCTACTGAGTACAAGTCATAATTACTCCTGCTTTTGTCCTCTAGTGAGTATAAACTGTAATTACTGTCATTTAGTAAATATTCTATGTTTAAGAGTTAATCAGAAAAAAAAGAAAAAAACAGTTAATCGGTCAGAGTGACTGATTATTGTGTAAATAGGAAATATACTAGTGGGGGCTCAGGAGTTTCAGGGTTGAGTACTAGGAGTGTGTGCCTCCCCCCTTCCACACACATTATGGTTGCTTCTCCCATCTCCCACCTCTCTCTACCCCCCAGTATCCTGAGAGAACATGAGTTGTAGCCATGTGGTTGATGCCACAGCAACGCCTCCCTCCCCACTCTGGGAAAAAGCCCAGACCTGCCAGAGTGAGGGGAGGCTGGGGTGAGTGAACCAGCCCAGAGAGAGAAAAAGGGGTTTTAGGTCAGATACCACAGAAACAGGTGGGCTTACAATTCCTGTGTGGCATAGGTCATAGCTATAATTGCGCTATAAGAGAAGAGGGGCAGAAAGCTCATTCTAACAGTTAACAAATATTATTAAGGTCCTACTATGTGCTATGTGCTGAGGATACAAAGAAAGGCAAAAACAGTTCCTGCTTTCAGTCTAAGAGCATAAATGATGTATAGTAAAGCACACATAATCTTTGCAGATAAATTATCATCCCCCCACCCTGAGTAAATTACACTCAGTAGCAAGAAAATGAGCAATGATTTTTTTTGGAAGGGGGAAGGCAAGGCAATTGGGGTTAAGTGACTTGCCCAAGGTCACACAGCTAGTAAATGTGTCAAGTGTCTGAGGCCAGATTTGAACTCAGATCCTCCTGACTTGGAGCCAGTGCTCCACTCACTGTACCACTTAGCTGCCCCAGCAATGATTTTTAAATAAAATTTTTTATTACCTATGATTTCCATAATTTAGGAACTGCCTGGTAAAGACATTCCTCAATGCAAATTAGCACTTTCTCTGCCATTTATATTTTCAAACAGCTGCTATAAGCTCCAAGAAGTTAAGTGACTTACCTACAGACACATATATTACAGGCAGAAATTGAACCCAGGTCTTTCTGGCTCTGAAGATGATGGTCTAAATAATCCTCCATATTAGCTCCCATAACCACAATTTTAATCTCTTTAAAATAAAAACAATGTGTTTGTATAAAAACCACAAGTAGAGGTGTATATGTGTTTTCATTAGAATGTATATGCTGAACTGGAATTTCTAGTGTCACACAAGGAATTTGTGAGATTCCAAGGGTAAGAGAGGAAAGAAGAAAACAGCAATAAGAAACAAAATCACTCTTTGCATTGCTTTGAAAAAATGACATTATATCCAAAGAGAATAAGAATATGAAGACTAAAACCACAAAATTTGTCTCTGTGAAAAGCACTACCTATAGGACTCCAGGGTCTCTTTACCTTCGTGAGGACTGCTGTGTGTTCTTCTCCACAGCTAATATAAACAACTTTTTGAGTTCGTAAGAGTTTCACATGACAAGGAGATTGTCGATCTAGGATAGGGATGTAAAGATAAAAGTTCATCAATTGTAAGTATTCAATTCTGAATACAAATACAACTACTCCACTTTTACCACAATAAAAATGATGAGGGTTTTTGCAGCATATTATTCTATTTTTTTTTAAAGTAAAGGTGAAAAGTTTTCAAACCTGTTTCATCACTCAGTCCTAGTTGACCAGCATTGTTCCTTCCCCACCCAAATACAGCTCCTGAGAGAGACAGGGCAAAGCTGTGTGCCCCTCCTGCAGCAACCTGAGCCAGAGGGATCCCCTCTAGGGATTTCACTCTCTGGGGGCTAGCTTGGGAAGGGAATTCTTTCCCCAGGCCCAACTGCCCATGGCGGTTCTGTCCCCATGTGAAGAACTGCCCATCTGAAAGAAGAAAGTGCAAATTAGCATCAGCACAGCAGAATTTTAATTCCATTTGGACAAAAAGCCAAGTGGGAACCACTATCCCCATAGCTAAAGAGCAGAGGACAGAGCAGAGACATTTCATAGGAACAAAAATTTTGAGAACAAAATTTTCGTTGTTGGGCTGGGCCCGACTCAGTACAATAGTTTATTTTCAGTACTGGAACAAAATGAGACACTTGTAAGTCATTCAACAGTTAACAAAAGAAGATTTACCCAACCATAGTAGAAGTATATCGAAAAAAGATAGGCATTGAGGACACCTCAAGTTGATTCAGCAGGGAGAAAGTCCCTTGTCTAAGCTGACTTTCATGATCTACCAGCCAAGTATCAGGAAGAGCACCTGGAATTCTTTGTAGGTGTTTTGTACTCAAGTGGTGAAGATTTCCACAGCCTGAGCCAACCAAGTCTCCAGGATGGTCTCAATAGTTTTTCAGAAAAAAAACCTAACCTAATGGAACAGCAGGAAAGAGGTTAGAGTATTGCTTCTACCACAACTGGTAAAGACCAAGAGTGATCAGGACCTATGTGAACAAGGTTTTACTCCCATGCACAGACCATTAAAATTTGTGGAGAGGCAAAGGCACATGGCATATAGGCTATTTTTACATGCTATTTAGTAAACTCAGTATAGACTGCTAACATCCCATGATACCTCCAGCAGAACAGGTGGTAAATATAGGCTTCACTGCAATCATTCCAGGGTAAAGTTTTATTTATTGGTCTATATGGTACTGTATAAGAACTAGGATAAGAATGGTAAAACCAGAAATAAAACTGAAAAAAATATAATTCTGGTTAAAGAAAACTTAAGATATACAGGTTGAATGTACTTCTAAAGCACGTTCTTTTATAATTTACCCACCAAGGAAAGGTTAACTGAAAGAACATCAGGAAATTCCCAAATACCCAATAAAAAGGCAGGCTGATCTTACCAGATGGTCACAAAGACCCCACTAATATAAGCTGGAACACACAAACACATTCAATGTTTCAATATAGAATGGATCTGTGAGTTCCTCAATTTGTCCAACAAAATGGGCAAATTCCCTTGGTTCTCTTGAAATCATACAGGTACCAATGGTTAATGAAGACTGTTGGCTGCCCCTCACTCTTCATCCATAACCAATCCCTTTAAATCCATGACCACCACTTCCTCACTTTTGTTTTTTGGAGGGAGGAAGGCAGGGCAATTGGGGTTAAGTGACTTGCCCAAGGTCACACAGCTAGTAAGTGTGTCAAGTGTCTGAGGCCGCATTTGAACTCAGGTCCTCCTGACTCCAAGGCTGGTGCTCTACTCACTGCACCACCTAGCTGCCCCTGCTTCCTCACTTCTGAATAATTCCTCATTAGTGATGAGACGGAATAATGTTGTTGTTTAGAAATAAGACCTTTGTGGGGGTTTTTTGAGAGAAACTTTGGTTATTAAAAGACTGCATGATTTACCTAAGGCAACTGAGCCAAATCTTCTGGTCCTGTTCACTTCTGGGACCATTTTTCAAGCTCACATCTGTACAAGATAAATGTACTAGGAGATCAGTTCTATAGATTGTCCTTCCAATTGCCTATTATTGTCTAAATAGATTTTTAAATGCTTTTTTTCTTCTAGCACCAATACTTAGACCAAAATCTTTTGAATGATCTAATTTGGGAAGCTCTGCAATATTCTGAATCTGGATGCAAACAATAAGGACAATGCCATCTGAAAACAAGCATTTGTTTGACCTCACCCTTTTCCATTTAAACTATGTGAGACATTTGCCACAACTGTGGCAAACACCTTTGGTAAGAATGTATCTCCTGGTTTTTGACATCGCTCAACATGAATCATCTGAAAATTAGCCCTAGTTATCTCTGTTGTTATACCTTTTAAGGAATATTGAATAATTTTTGACAGATACTTCATTGAAGAAGAATCTTTCAGTTGGTATTTTGCAAATCAAATGGTTGTCTGTGCAAATCAAATACTCTTTGAAAAGTTAACTCGTTTTAAAAGTTTGATGTGCAATTACTTTTTTTTATTGTACTATGTTGTGGAAATACTTGTTTTATCCCATAAATTTAAAAAAATTCACAGTAAAAAAAGTTAACTTTTTTTTTCTTTTATACTTCTTAATGAATTGTATGATTGCAAAGATATGGTCTGTTGTATGATATCACTTGGTTTGCCTGTTTCCCACTCATCCTTTCAACAAGGATGCCTTCAATAAGGTACAAATCCTCATAAAAATTTTGTTGATAGTAGAAAGTAGACATAAGGGTCATAGTTATTGACATGTTCTCTCAGTTACTTTCCTTTTTGGAGGGAGGGGAGATAATGAGAGCTGAAATTCTTCACACTCTCACACAGAGAGAGAGAGAAAGAGAGAGAGAGAGAGAGAGAGAGAGAGAGAGAGAGAGAGAGAGAGAGAGAGAGAGAGAGAGAGAGAGAACCCAAAATCAATGTCAAACTACTATACATTTAATTTTACACTACCAGCTGCAAGAGCCATGCAGTGCCAGTTGCCACAGGAAACCTGTAGTATCATCTGTTGGTTCAGTTTCTTTATTAACCTAAAAAAGAAATACAGATTTTGTTTACAAAATTGGATTACGATGTTATCAGATATGTCCTAATATCATGTTCCCAACTAAATAAAACCATTGTAAAAATATAATTTTCATTTAAATTTAAAAAAACAAAATACAGTACTGAAACACAACATTTTTCTTTTAACCATTTCAATCTAATTTGTTGCAACTATATTGTTTCTTTCATCAAACTGTTATTTTCCAGGGAAAGAATCTATTGATTCTGAATTAAAATCCACTGTACCTCAATTCCATTATTTCACTTATTATGCACAACTTAGTGACAAATGGGTAAACTACTGAGCAGAGGTACAGAAAAATAAGTGTTATTCTCTGAACAATTTAAAAATAACAGATACCATACAATCCTATAAGCTAAATGTTGGAATGGTAAAAATATGCCTAGATAAGGGCTTAGGTTTCCTAAGAAATGTTGCTTGCTATCTATATTAAAATCTGTATAACAAAAGGACGACATCTGTGTGAAATCTATATAACATAAAAAGTATGGAATATTCATCCTCATCGTATGTAAACCAGTGAGGATGAAGAAGGTAGGTGACTTACTATGTACCTCCACTAGGTACAAAGAATGTCAGATTTGAGGAAGAAGAATATTTGCATAGTACTATCAAAAAACCATTTTCTCATTTAAAAATCATTACTTTTGCTACAGACCCCTATTATGAGCAATTCCTTGGGACTATCTGTTCTGGGCAAATGGACTTTTAAAGTCACTGCTATCTTTATGTATCCCTACCAACTTTGCCACACTTTGAGCAGTTAAAAGTAGAAAAAGTAAGGGAAAATGATAAGTACAAATAGCAAAGGGGAAAAGGTCCCTTTGTACCTATCATTGACCAATGACCTTATCTAGAGATAATTCTCTAATTGTGATTTTATCAATATCATTCAAACAATCAATAGCACACCTCTTACTAATTTTTCAAAGAACAGATCTCATTAAGAGATCTCATTTTCACACTTAAAATGTTATATTGTTTTATAATAATTATTTTAAAAATCATCCTCCCAAAATTCTATAAATTGAATTCAAAATGCAAACAGTACTTCTCCTTTTGCTTGCACCCACTCATTCTTAACCATTTCATCTTTTTCAAGTCATCTCTCATGTCTTCCCCTACACGTAAAACTCTCATTTAACTTAACATCTTTCATAAATCAAAAATAAGGCACTATATGCTTAGAAACAGATAGGTCTCAAGGCCCTCAATTTGGTGGATCAAGAAACCCCATCTTCTTACCCTCTGTTCAAATAAAATCCCTTTTATTGGTGTCTGGAGGAGGAGATGGAAGATGGAAACAGAAGCATTTCCGCTTTACAGAAGAGAAATAGAAGATGGAAGAGGAAAAGAGGAAATAGGAGGGAAGGAAGATTGGTTTGCTGGAATGTTTCACAATGAGATGGAATCTGAGCATAGGAAAAGAGGTAACGGAAAATGAAATTTAAAAAATTTTCTAGCAATAATGTGGCTATTTAAAAGCATTTGTGGAAATGCAGAATCTTTTAGGGGAGAACTTTACCTAGGTATGGCAACAGATTCTTCAGTTGTTGTATGTCCAAGTTGTCCATCACTACCTGCACCCCAAGAAAAGAGCTGTCCCCGATCACTGAGGGCCAAGCTATGGGACTCGCCACAGGCAACATGGACTATGTGCTGATCTGCCAAAGCCCCAATTTGCTCTGAGAAAAAGAAAAACAAATGTAAAAAAGAAAATTTATGGGTTTCTGCCATTGAAATGATAATTATCTCCCCAGGCAATACTGTTTTTTTTTTAATACAACTACTATGCTACATAACAAGAACTTTACATTTAGCTCCAAAAATTTCTGGAATATGGTTTGCCAAAAAAATTAAAATAAACCCTGCAATTATTTAAAAGCATTGTCTATTAAAAGAGCAGGCCCTCCTCCTTCATTATTGTATCCAATAAAAACAGCCAAAGTGCCTAAATTGATTTATCTAAACTGTTTCTGCGCATAGAATTAAAATTACAGAAAAAGCAGGTGCTAACAATCAAAAACACTAGGCCCTGGAGAATCAGCAATTGTTATCTCATCCCATGTCAGTAACCTGATGAGAATCTTAAACAAAAGGGACCAGAGAAAGTAGCAATTGAAAGAGATGATGCCTGGTATGCAGTAGACATTTAATCATTGGTATCACAGCCACAGCTTTAAAAAGAGCTACTTAGATTATAGATTAATCATTGATATCACAGTGATAAATTTAAAAAGAGCCAATTAGATTACAGATTTCGAAGAAAAAAAGAAAACAACAAAACACAGTATGACACTGCATAAGTCAGGATAGCCTGGGTTCCAATCCTGCCTGTAGGTGACCCTGGTAAGTCATGTAAGGTCCCAGTATTATAGGCAACTCTCTAAGACTGTAAATTGCAGAACAGTTGGCAGAATTACAAACTGGCATTGGTAGAGGGGACATACAGATGAACAGGGCATATTGATAAGTGCATAAGCAATAATAATTATTATTATTATTATACTATTTAAGTTGCCATTCAGTTGTTTCGGCTGTGTCCAGCTCTTTGTAACTCCGCTTGGAGCTTTCTCGGCAAAGATACTGGAGTGGTTTGCCATTTCACTTTCCAACTCATTTGACAGGTGAGGAAACTAAGGCAAATAGGATTAAGTGACTTGCCCAGGGTCACACAGCTAGTAAGTGTCTGAAGCTGGATTTGAACTCAGATCTTTCTGACTCCAGGGACAACTTTCTGTGCCATCTAGCTGCCATAACATTTATATGGAACTTTAAAATTTACAAAATCTCACAATAGCCCCATGAGGTAGGTAATACAAATATTACTGTCCCCATTTGACAGATGAGGAAACTGAGGATTAAAGGGGTAAAGTGACAGAGCCAGGGATGATGAACACTGAACATGAGACAAGTAAGTATGTATCTCCTTGATTAAGGGAATCAGACTTAAAACATCACCGTGAGCAGCAGCACAACAGCTAAGCTCACATACAACTATTCCAGCAAGAATGAAAAAAAGTGCCCTGATTGAGGAATGATGAAGAAATCCAAATGGAAAAAAGTCTATCTGTCCTGGTCAGATCTGTGCAGAGCAGCAGCCAGAGCCTGAGGACACTAAGGAAAGGGTCCAGCCAGAATAAAGTAGTCCTAAAAGCACAACAAACAGACGCCTACTAACGGGTGGCCAGAGACCAAGACAAGGAAACTTGAATCTGCAGTTGTGGACCTCATGGAGCAGGGAAGAAGTCCAACTAGAAAAATATGGGCCCAGAGTGAAAACCTCCAAGTATATGGACCAAGTCAGGGAAATCAAGTGTTTTCAGTTGTATCTACAGGGCTCCAGTTCAGATCAAGGATGAGCCAGAAACACTTACTTTCTGCAGCTGTTTGACTATGTCAGGAGACTCTAAAACTCAGACCTGGAGAACATCAATAAAACTACCTGGAGAGTCAGCAATGACCTAGCCAGAGCTGACCTTGAAGTCCTTGAAGAATATAGTACTCAGTACATTAAGAAAGAAGCAGCAGAAAATCTTACCCCCACCAGCCCTACCAGCCCTACCAGAAGTTCAAATACCAAGGAACCACTGTCAAGATCCTGTAAGATTTGGCAGCAGCAAGATGGCAGCTAGAAAGCTGAGACTTGTGTGAGCTCCCCAACAAGGTCCCTCCAAAAACCTATAAAAATGGCTCTGAACAAATTCTAGAACTGCAGAATCCACAAAATAGCAGAAGGAAGCAAGGCTCCAGCCCAGGACAGCCTGGATGGTTGCTGGGTGAGGTCTATTGCGCACAGAGCTGGGAGTGGAGGGGAGCAGAGCCCAGTGTGGGTGGCGGGAGGACCAACCAGACCAGGAGCCAGGCAGAACAGGCCCTAGCACCCTGAATCAGTGAGCTGTGGCAGTTACCAGACTTCTCAACCCACAGACGCCAAAGACAACTGAGAAGGTTAGTGGGAAAAACTGCTGGGACAGAGTAAAAGGAGTTCCCAGTTTGGCCACCACCCTGGGGGCAGCAGTGGTAACGTAGCTACAGAACTACAGCTGCAGTTCCTTCTGGTCCCAGGCACACCTGGTGGGCGGAATTAAGTGGTAGATCAGAGCAGGTGTGCAGAGCCTCCTTAACATCTGAACCACAGTCCAGGTTGGTAGTTCTTGGGGGAGGAGGAGAGCTGCTGTGGCAGAGCTGGCTGTAAAGACATAGCTCTGAAAACAACAGCGCATCCCCTCAAGCTTGGAACAAAGTACTCTTCACCCTGCAAAGCAGTCATACCCCACTGAAAAACTCAAGGGTCAAGTAAGTTGGCTGAGAACATGGACAGGCAGCAAAAATGGACTCAGATTCAGTCTCAGTCTTTGGAATCTTTCTTTGGTGACAAAGAAGACCAAAACATACAGCCAGAAGAAGTCGACAAAGTCAAAGAGCCTACATCAAAAGCCTCCAAGAAAAACATGAACTGGTCTCAGGCCATGGAAGAGCTCAAAAAGGATTTGGAAAAGCAAGTTAGAGAAGTAGAGGAAAAATTGGGAAGAGAAATAAGAAGGATGAGAGAAAACCATGAAAAACAAGTCAATGACTTGCTAAAAGAGACTCAAAAAAATACTGAAAAGTATACTGAAGAAAACAACACCTTAAAAAATAGACTAACTCAAATGGCAAAAGAGCTCCAAAAAGCCAATGAGGAGAAGAATGCTTTGAAAGGCAGAATTAGCCAAATGGAAAAGGAGGTCCAAAAGACCACTGAAGAAAATACTAGCTTAAAAATGA
>JAQQSZ010007852.1:0-13196 GCA_028646595.1 Phalanger gymnotis | reverse complement strand
GACGGAGGGGAGGGCAGACTGGGGAACAGGGTAACCAGAGTGTACGCCATCTTGTAGTGGGGGGGGTGGAAATGGGGAGAAAATCTGTAATTCAAACGCATGTGAAAATCAATGCTGAAAACTAAACATATTAAAAATAAATTAAAAAAAAATTTTAGATAATTTTAATAGCATTAATGAATGGTGTAATTCAGAAGACATTTTGTAAAATCTTAAGGGATTATATCTTCATATTTGTTGAGATAAGAGACCTATTAGTGACTAGCCATACATAATATTTGCATAGTCCATGAGCTTTTAAGTCAGCTTTTTTTTTAAGGTAAATCTTGGTTAGTTATGCCCATGAATTAGCATGAAAATTTTCTCTATAAGCAATCTGGATTTTGAGACAGGATTGGTAAAGTGAATTATGGCTTACATCAAACCACATCAAACATTTTGCTGTCATCGTACTTTGTCCTTTCATTCTCTACCCTTTGTGGAAACATGTCAACACTTAATCCTGTCAGGAAAGGTAATCAGAAAGAGATGCTCTAAAAAAAAAAGTCATACATTTTTCAATGGCCTTTGCTTCACTTTTGCTATTGCAGGCTGAAAATGCATAAACTTGTTCATACCCAATTTTCAGTTCTGTTTTGGTAGTCAAAACACTCTCATAATGCCTCTAATCTATAAAGTAATTTAAAAAATGTATATGTGGTTTTCTTGAGCCATCACTGAACTTTCTGGTATAAAAGAACAATAAAATGGTTATTAGCTGAAATGTGTCTTATCAACAGGGCTGTTAGTTTTGGATGTAAATTGTCACATTTAATTTGGAAAATTTACTTTAAATTATCTGATGATTCTTCTGGTATAAGATCTGTCAAGTTCCTTTTCACTGTATTTGTCTCTGGAGAGTGAAAAATTATATGAGGCTTTTAGAGAGATAGTTTGGAAGGGCAGATGTTACGAATAAAATGTTCTGTAGTTTGTTTTAATTTATTACTTTTTGAGCATCTGAGGAACTAAACATTTATGAAAGGGAACAAAGACTTGGTGTCATCTGCAATTTAGAATCCTAGATCTGGCAGGAACCTTAAATGCAATCTAGTCCAACAATTTCATTTTACAGATGAAAAAACAGGGTCATAGAGGTGAAATGACTTGAATAAAGTTTTTAAAAAGGTAGTTGGCAGTATAACTTGGATTTGAATTTAGGGCTCAGAAATGCTAGCTGCTGCACTTCTGCTTCATAATTACACCTCTGGAAATGACTCTTCTTTGAAAATTTAGACTCCAATGTAACCAGATTTCCCATGGGAGAGCAATTTTCATCAATCGATCAAAAATTCCCAAGGCGTATAGTAGTTCCATTGATACGTTTCCTTAGTCGTACCTTTCAGCTCATCCCAGCTAATCCTCAAGACCTATACGAAATCCCTTAAAGGTTTTACACAATTTAGCTTGACATTATAAATGACCAAGGTTCCTGGATTATATGGTATGGTGAAATAATACAATGGAAGTGACTGAAAGGTGGCAAATGGTGGCATTTGAAATACCAGGTGGTGTATGATTCTATAAGAAATGGTAATACATCAGTGTATGTCAGCGTCAATGACAATAAGCTTACCATCTCTATTGCAGATAAGTCCATAGAGTTAAATGTCTCCCGTGTGCATAGTACTGTGGAGAAGGCAATATGAGGGTGTCCGTTTCAGGGAATTTAGAGTTCAGTAGAGGGAGACGAGATTCTCACACCTAAAACTGCTAGGGGGAAAAGAGTAAGACATTTTATTTCATTTTTTTAGAACAAGATATTATGTAAGGAAATTCTGCGTCATGTATCAGGATCTGAAATGTAATAAACACAGAGAAGGAAAAGATCACTGAAGGCTGGCAGCATCAGGAGGCTTTGTGGAAGAAGTGAGATTTGAACTGGTTCTAAAAGAGAGGGATATATGTATCCAGTATAACTATTAACTTTGGCAAAATCTTTAAACATTTTGATAGCAAATACTTTCCATTTTCTCCTCCTTCAATACATCTTGTATAGAGAGTGCTACAAGACTCATCTTCCCAAATGGTTGCTGTAATGATGTCATTCCTTTGTCAAAAATCCACCATTAACCTCCCCTTGCTAATTGTATCAAGCTAATTTTTCTATGTGACTTTAAATTGTTTCTATAGGAGGGAGGGAGAAGGGATAGAGTTTGGAACTCAAAATTTAAATAAAAATGTTTAAACAACTGAAAAAATTTATCTCTATAATTTGGCTCAGCTGGTGCTATTCACCTTTATTTCCCCCTACTGCCTCAGTCCTCAGTTTAAGGTGCTTTACATACATTTTAATCCCTATTTAATCCCTACCGCCATGCGGTAATCACTCATTTTTCTCTGTCTTTCACTTTCCCCCTCTCTTCCTTTATACAAATCTTACCCATCAAATTCTGCCTCTTCCATGCACACCACCCTAGATATTTCCAGCTCCCATAATTTCTCTCTTTTGAAATTTTGTTCTAAATTAAAGTTAAAAAATAAAGTAGCACAATTCAATTTACATCTTGGTCTCTAAGTATTCTTCATGTCTCAGGCTACATCAAATGATCTGTAAGTTCCTCAAAGGTAAGGATTATGTTTTCTTTTGTATTTTCCAGAACATGCTGCACAGTGCTAGGCACATAGTAGATTCTCAATATTCAAGTTAACAAACATTTGTTAAGTGACTATGCCCAAAAGCACCACGTAAGACACAGAGATTACGAATTAAAAAATATGAGATAGTCTCTGCCGTCAAGGAGGTTACAGTGTTCCAAATGTGGAGGAAAACAACATTAAACACAGTTAAATTAATCTTAGGTAATACTTTTTTGATTTTTGGCTTTACCTTAGGGATATTTTTAATTTGGATAATTGGTACTTGAATGATTAATATTTTACTTTGGAAAATCTGGGCTATCTGATTCAGTAGTTTTTCTTTCTTGTCTCCTATCCCTACTAAAAGCATATTACCTCAGAATCTTGTAGGGTTAGGAAATGGAGACAACCCAAGGCCAGCATTTTGTTAATCAGATTGGCATCAAAGACAATTAAAAAAGAAAATCTGGCACTTAGCAGGAATATAACTTAATGTACTAATGAAAACGCACAATTTTGAAACATAGCCTGTAAAGGAAGACTTTTCCTGATGCAGTTTAGGACCTAAAGTGAAAGGATGGAAAACAGAATCATTTGTATCCTCTTTACACGTTTCCCATAGTTTCTGAAGGGGTCACAAGATGATGGGAGAGAACTGGTGGATTAGAGCAGAGCAGTAAAAGCAAAAGGATTAAATTATTGTGCAAGAGGCACACGATGGAGAATCTGGGAATTTTTAAAGAGAGAGCATGTATACAGGTATTTTATGTCAGCGCTAGACACTGAAGACTGTTTATAGTTGAGAATTTGGCACAGTGGCCAAATTCATGAGTATGTTTAACTTAGAAATTTAGAGGTTTATTTTTGTGTATTACCAAGTCATCCTACCTCCATCTTCCTCCTTTCCACAATAATGTATTATTTTTACCTTTTCTTCTCTTTTTACCCTCTTTGAACCTTCATTACAGAACCTATCAACTCCTAAAACTTCTGTTTCTCTTATTTTTAAAAATTTTCCTATTTTTCCTTTGAAGACGTTAAGATCCCTTCAGAACCTTCCCCTCCCCCCCCCTCACCTTAAGGATTATAATCAGTTTTATAGGATAAGGGTTATACTCAGTTTTATAGGATATGTCATTCTTGATTGTAAATCTAACTCTTTTGCATTTTGTAATATTTTATCCCAAGATCTTCTCTTGTTTATAGTAGACGCTGTCTTGCTTTGTTTGATCCTTACTGTGTAGTTCCTTGATACTAGAATGCCTTCTTTGCATTTACGTGCAGCACTTTTTTTCTTTGATATTGGAGCTCTGGATTTTGCCTCTGACATTCCTGACTTTTATTTTTGGTATTTCTCTTAGGAGATGATTAGTGGATTATTTCTATCTTTATTTTGTGCTCTGGTTCTAATAAATTCAGGCAGTTTTCATTTATGTTTTCTTAAAATATGGTTTTCTGGAAGCCCAATGATTTATAAATTATTTCTCCTTGGTCTGTTTTCCAGGTCAGTTTTTTTTTTATTTGCTAGCCAATAACTTGAATCTTTTAATTTGTACTGATGTTCCTTACTATCTCATGGAGTCATTGATTTCTGTTTCGTCTATTCTAGTTTTCAGGGATTCAATTTCTTGAGTAAAGATTACTGCTTTCTCTTCTAAGCTACATAGTCTTCCAATTCTTTCTTCCAGGGTTTTAATTTCATTAAAAAAATCTCTTGCTTTATTCTTCAAGATTTTCATGTGTCCTTCTAGATCACTAGCTAATATGGCAGATAGAGTACTGTACACGGACTCAGAAAGACCTGAGTTCAAATCCTGCCTCAGACATTTAATTGTGTGATTCTGAGCAAATTACTCAACCTCCTTTAGTCTCGGTTTCTTCCTCTGTAAATTGGGTACAATAATAGCATCTATATCATAGCACTGCTATGAGGATCAAATGAGATAATGTCTGTGAAAAAAAAATTTTTTTTGGAAAACTTAAAGTCCTATGTAAATGTTAACTATTACTACTAATTCTGTTGTTGTTAGGTATTATAGCCCTTGTGGAAAATATACTTTTTCCTCTGAGTTTCTACTTGTAAAATTTACATGCTCCTTGTTTGAGACCTCTAGATATGCTAATTTCGGGGACCTCTTGATCTCAAGACTTAATAGTTTTTGAGGCTAGTTGGTGTTTTCTTTGATTTGCTCCTCTCTATAACTTTAATTCCTGCATTGGGGCTTTGTGCCAGAGCTAGGTTCTTCCCTTCATGCCACCCCCTCCCCCACTGTCAATATTCAGAGGGCTGGGTCCTCAGGACTCTCTTATGTTTGCTCAGGACAGACTGTTAGGGATTTGAGGAACCCTGGGGCCTGTGCTGCGCTGGTCTGAGCACCACCCAATTGCATTGGATGTTGCGCTCTATGATAGACACTGTTCCTTTTGCTGTTGCTACCAGATCCTTGAGGCTTTCAAGTTTTCCACCCTGGGACTTTCAGACCACCTGATTTCTTTCTTTGGGCTTGCCTTTCACTCTGTCTCTGGACATAGACCTTTAAGGGCTAAATGTGTCCTTGGACCTCTGGTTGAGCTGGGAGGCTATCCTGAAGTGAAGCTAGCTTTGCCGGTATGCCTTCCTTTTTAACGTCCTTGAACTTCTGGCTAATATCTCATGCAGTTATGAGGTGGAAGAAGTCACTTATTGTAGTCTCACATTGGATTTTGCGACAATTGTTTGATCTGGTATAAAAGATTTTGCCAAAGTGATTATGTGAGAGATGGGCAGCCTGCCTCAAAATTTAGGCAACCATCTTGGTTGGAAGTCCTCTCCCAGGGGAAGAATTCATAAGCGGACAAGAAATAGAACAAAAGAACATAAAAGGGGCAATTTAAATTTTATAAGATTAAAAAGGTTTTGCACAAACAAAATCTATATAGATAAAGTTAGAAGGGAAGCAGTTAACTGGGGAAAAATCTTGGCAGCAAAATTTTGTTAGAGATCTTGTATCTAAAGCATATTAAGATAATAATGATTAAGATAACAATAAGATGATGATGATGATACCTAGCATTTATATACGGCTCCCTTTGTGCCAAGCACTCTGCTAAGGCCTTTACAAATGTTATCTCATTTGATCCTCAGCCCTGTAACGTAGGTGCTATCATTATTCCCATTTTACAGTTGAGGAAACTGAGGCATACATATAGACTCGCCCAAGGTCACACAGCTATGGAACGTTTGGGGCTGAGTTTGAACTCGGGTCTCCCTGATTCCAGACCCTATCATTCTATCCACTATACCAGAGACGTGAGAGTGGCAACCATTGCCCAAGGATAGAAATGCACAGTTCTTAAAAGTATCCATCCAAATGACCAAGAGCAGTATAAGAATATCGCTATCAAATTAAAGAATTCAAACTAAAGCTACATGGAGGTTCTGCCTCAAACCTGTCAGAGTGGCAAAGATGACGACGGAGGAAAATAACAGTTGTTGGAGAAAGTGGTGGGAGACAGACACGCCAGCTGCCGGTAGAATGATGAAATGATCTCACCGTCCTGGAAAGCAATCTGGAAATTTAGTCCGAAATTCACTCAACTTGCCTTTGACGCAGTGATCGCACCACTACATCTGCGCCACAAAGAAATCAAGAAGAGAAGGAAAAGATCCATCTGGACAAAAAAATTTACAATAGTTCTTTTTGTTGTAGTGAAGAACTGGAAACTAAGGGGGTAAATTTCAGAGAATTCTGGGTAGTTTGAACTGATACAGAGTGAAGGGAACAGAACCAAGAAAGTCGTTTATATAAGGAGAGCAACAGTGCAAAGAAAAATGACTTTGAAAGGCTTAAGAACAATGGTCAATGTGATGATCAACCAGAACTCCAAAGAATCTATGATGAAGTGTTGTATCCAGCTCCTGATAAGTGATGCAGAAGGAGACATACAGCTTCCTACGTGTCAAATGCATGGATTAGCTTTGCTTGACCAATCTGAGTGGATAAAGGGCTAGACCTGACCTGGAGTCAGGAAAACCTGAGTTTGAATCCGGCCTCAGACACTTAGGAGCTATGTAACCCTAAGCAAGACTCTTAATCACTGCCTGCCTCAGTTTCCTCATTTGTAAAATGGGGATAATAATAGCACCTACCTCCCAAGGTTGTGGTGAGGACCAAATGAGATAACATTGGGAAGATATATACATATATATATATATATATATATACATAAACATATACCTATATATACATACATATATGTATGTGTATATATACATATAAATATTGAATATAATATTGAAAGGGCTTTATTCACCTCAAAGTGCTACAGAAATGTTATTGTAATGTTTTTCTCTTTTTACTGGGGAAGAGATTTGGTAGTGAGGAAGGACCTAGCAATAGTAATGACCTCCAAAATGAGAAAAGAAATAAGAGAATTGCTGAAGCTCTTAAAAAATGCACAGAAGGCAGCACGAAGAGATTCAGAGAAAAACATGGATGAGGAGGTCAGCTTTGAAAGTCGCAGTTTAGATTTAGTATATATTCAGCACATTTAGGCTCTGGATTTACTTTCCCAATCCATTCTTATACTACTAGTCCTGTTCTCCCAAAGCAAGGCTACTGTTCTGTCTTCCTTCTGTGCCTTTTAATTATTAATGAGCTGGAAACTTAGTCTGCACTCAAAAGACTACAATCAAGGAACTCCTCTCTCTCTCTCTCTCTCTCTCTCTCTCTCTCTCTCTCTCTCTCTCTCTCTCTCTCTCTCTCTCTCTCCCCCTCCCTCTCTCCCTCCCCCTCCCTCTCTCCCTCTCTATTTCTCCCCCCCCTCTATTTCTCTCCCCCCTCTCCCTCCCTCCCTCTGCTTTTGAGTGAGGATGACCACTCTGGGATTCTGGGTTGGGGAGAGGGGACACCCCAAGAACACCCATCAGGGTATTCTTCTAATGCTATCACTCTCAGCCTAGATCTAGTGTGTCCCCCCTATTATTTGACTAGTAACATTTCCCCAACATCATTTAACCATTGCTTAGTACTCAGTATAATTTTGACCCGTTGATATCTACTTTATATCATTGATAACCAATGAACATCAATTAGCTTTTACAATATGGCAAGAACCAAAGTGCAGAAATGCCCCCCTCAACTAGGATAGAGTTGTTCCTTTTCACTTCAGTCCCTGGGGAGCATGGGCTCAAATGAAAGTGGTTGCTACAAAACATTCTTCCTACCAAGTTTACTTGTGAGTGCAGCATAGCCAATGATAAGTGGGCACAAC
Organism: Phalanger gymnotis; assembly: GCA_028646595.1. Lineage (NCBI taxonomy): Eukaryota > Metazoa > Chordata > Mammalia > Diprotodontia > Phalangeridae > Phalanger > Phalanger gymnotis. Next base: position 5,324 of record JAQQSZ010007852.1, on the reverse strand, counting down.
AGGAAGAAACTATCTCCTGCTGGGCAGGGGGCAGCTAGATGGTGTATAGATAGAGCATCAGGCCTGGAGTTCAAATCTGACCTCAGATCTGATCTGATCTGAGTTCAAATCTAACCTCAGATACTTGCTGCGTGACCCTCGGCAAGTCACTTAACCCTCATTTGCCTGAGGAAATGGCAAGCCCTTCAATATCTTTGCCAAGAAAACCCTATGGACAAGTCCATGGGGTCACAGAGTCAGACATGACAGAGCAACAACAACATCTCTAATTGGGCAGAAGGTTTCCTCTATTTCCCTTTTCATTCAAATTCTATGTTAATAAAACACAAAAGTGATTGTGCAACGAGAGTGTAGATATTGGTCCTGACGGAAGAGACCTGGGGGAAGAAATTACCACGAAGATGTGGGGGAGGCTAGAGCAAAAATATAAATTCCACATTTTAATATTTTTATTGATTTTATCCTCTATATCATGACTCAGGTCAACGATGAGTTAAAACATGCTTCAGAGGGCAAAAGCTGTAACTATCAGTATGTGAAGAACAGCCCCGGTGTCTGAAAACTTGAATATGTTCTAGGAGTCAGTGGGGATATTTCAGCCCACTTAAAAAAAAATGGTGGGACATCCTGGGGCATATAGGGAAGAGCAACTGAGTAGAATGCCACCTGTTGGTTGAGACAGACATTGCACTCTGAGTTTCAGTCATACCCTTTGGCTAGATCTCCAAGTGAATATACAAGTATGAATGTCTGTCATATCTACAATGAAGTGGCTTGGATGGTCTTGAGACTTTCCAACTCTAAATCTAGGATGTTGCAATCAAACCTGTTTATTAGGAAGATTAATCTGGCAAATTGAATTGATTTAAGGATGAACTGAGGAATCCTAAACCATTGCTTTATCATGCCCGGCTACTTCCCTACTTTTACTATCAAAGCTAATTTTTAAAACCCCAAGACGATCTGCCTTGATCGTTATTAGTAATAATAATAATATCTGACATTTATATAGTGTTGCAAGGTCTATAAAATGCTTTACGTCTATTATCTCATTTAATCCTCACAATATCCTTATGATATATGACTAATTAGGTATTTTTAGTAAATGAAATTATTTTTATATTTTATGAATATGTTGGATTTTCAAGAGTCTGACATTTTATTGATGGGAGCCAAGATAGCTCTAAGTCAATTTCCCTAAAATCAATTGTACTAAAATCCATTTGCTTGAAAACAATTTGCCTAGAACACCAAATATGGATGCTGTGAGTGCCAGGCTAAGGACTTTGAATTTTATTTATCAGGCGCTGGGCAGCAATCAAAGGAGATTGGATTTTGAATAAGAAGACCTGGGTTAGAATTTCAGCGTGGCCACTTAATCACTCTTGGTTTGTTCTTAGTTAAGTCATTTGCCTTCTCTGGGGGGGGGGGGGGACTTGGTTTCCTCAACCATAAAATAAGGGGGTTGAGCTGGCTGGTTCTCATGTCCCTTCCATCTCTAAATATATGATTCTGTGGGGAGACCTACATATTAGGAAGATTAATGTGGCAGTGCTGCGTAGGATAGAGCAGGAGAAAATAGTGGGATTATTGGGGTAGCTTAGTGGAGATGTGATAAGGCCATCGCCAAAGCAAGCTTTGGTGAGGATGGAGTCCAGCCACATGGGAGATACTGTAGAAACAGGAAGCACATGACACAGCATAAAGGGTCCTAGATCCTGATTCCTGAGCCAGGACACTCATACTGAGTTTAGGCTCAGTCACTAGCCATGTGCTGTTGATAAGTCAACCACTCCAAGCTTCAGGTTCATCATTTAAAAAAATTAAATAATAATAATGTACGACCCACTTCACGGTTTATTTGTTTAATTTTTTTTTGGTGAGGAAAATGTTTTTTAAGCCTTACAATGCTCTATAAATGTGGCTTGTTATTATTAGAATGGGCAGGCTTTAACACTGTTTGGAGTCATATATTCAGCTAGGTGGCACACTGGGCTTAAGGTCAGGGAGACCCGAGTTAAAATTTGACCTCACGTACTTCTTAGCTATGTGAGCCTGGGCAAGTCACTTAAACTTGCTTTGCCTCAGTTTCCATAAAGGTAAATAATAACAACACCTGTCTTGCAGGGCTGTTGTAAGGATCAAATGAGATAATATTTATAAAGCCCCTAGAACAGTACCTGGCACATAGAAAAAGCACTCTACAAATGGTTATAACCTTCCTCCCATTCCCACCTCCAGCTAACTCCTATTGAGCTCAACAGTCTCATGCCCAATCAGTTAATTAAAAAAAAACATTTTATTAAGAACCTACTGTGTGCTTGGCACTATATATCTTTTTAATGGACATTAAGTCAAATAATTGCATTACTTGGCTTTTATAGCTCCCCAATACTTACCCACTTCCCCCTACCTGGGTACATATAAACACTTTGTCCTTTTCTTGTGTTACCCTCTCCTGTTCACATTTTCACTAGTAGGAACACAGAATCAGAATGTACATTTATGCTGCCATTCTTAGGTATTTGCACATTAACATCAAGGATTACCAAGATCATGGCATTGCAGATTTGGGATTGGAATAGACCATAAGATTGTTTTTGTATTTTCAACTTTGAAATGTCACAGAATCACAAAAGCTCAAAATGAGAGGGGAACACTAGCCCAACCCATACCTGAAGAGGAGTCTTTTCCACAATACTGGTCATTTGGTTTCTTCTTAAAGATCTGAAGTGAAGGAAGAGGTACTAAAAAGATCATGACCAGCAAGAACGTTGGACCAAATCAAATAATGAAATTGAATAAGGGTTAATGTAAAGTCATATTTGGGTACAAAAAATCAATTTCACAAGTGCAAAATGGGAAAGACATACCTAGACAGCAGTTTTTCTGGAAAAGATCTGGGGATTTTAGTGAATTGCAAGGTCAATATGAGTCAACAGCATGATATAGCACCATAAAAGGTTAATGTGATTTTAGGCTACATTAAAAGAAAAAAGTGCAGCTGGGTGTCATAGTAGTTAGAATGCGAGGCCTGGAGTCAGGAAGACTCAGCTTCCTGAGTTCAAATCTGGCCTCAGATATTTACTAGCCGTGTGACCCTAGGCAAGTCACTTAACACTCATTGCCTCAGTTTTCCCATCTGTAAAATATGCTAGAGCAGGAAATGGCAAACCACTCCAGTATTTTTGCTGAGAAATCTCCAAAATGGGGTCATAAAGAGCCAGACACAACTGAAATGAACACAAACAACAAAATAAAAAGGCATAGTGCTCAAGATGGATAGGGAGAGGATAGTCTTTCCCTGTACTCTGCTCTGGTCAGACCACATTTTAGACTATGATGATCAGTTCTGACAATTGTATTTTAAAGAAGCCGTTGGTAATCAGGAAAGCATCTAGAGGCATTGACCTTGATGTTGAAAAGTCTAAAGCTTACATTATATGAAGATCGGTCAAAGGAAATGGGGAGCTTGGAGAAGAAAAAACTTGGAGTTGGGGAAGGAGAGATCAGAGATGTCTTCAAGTATCTGAAGGGCTGTTGTGTGGAAGAGGGGATTAGCCTCAGAGGGTAGAAATAGGAGTAAAGGACTGAAGCTGCAAAAGCAAAAGTTTAGGTTTGATGTAGAGAAAAAAACTTAAACATGATTAGAGATGACCCAAAGTGGAATGTGACCTGTTTTGGAAAGTAGAGTTTTCCTGCAGTGGATGTCTTTGAAAAGAGGCTGAAGTGACCATTTGTAGGTTTCATTGAGATCCTCATTCAGGTACAAGGTAGGTTGGATGGAAGCCAATGTCCCTTCCAGCTCTTAAATTCTGTGATTCTGTGAAAATTTACCTCTTGAGGAAGCCCATTTTATTTTTAGACAATTTACAATTGTTTAGTTTTTCCTTACTCAAGACCTAAGTGTACCTTTCATATACTTTATTTTTTATCCAAATAGACCTACTGGCTATTCTCTGAACCTATATGCTGTTTCCCTTCTCAGTTCATTTGAGTCAGCTATATCTACTCAGCCTGGAATTCCCTCTCCCTCTCTACCTCTCAGAATCCTTAGCGTCTTTTTTTTGACCATTGTGATACTTTTATTGACAAAAATAATCCAGCAAATGATATTCACAGACGGCGACCACAGTGACCACCCTTTCTGCAAGTGCTGTCAGAGGGGATTGGAGTGACATCCTCAATCTGCCCAATCTCCATTCGAGAACGTGCCAGAGCTCTCAGGGCTGACTGTGCACCAGGGCCAGGGGTCTTAGTCCTATTTCCCCTTGTGGCCCCAAGATTGATGTGGAGGGCAGTGATGCCTAGTTCTTTATATCTCTGGGCAGCATCCTGAGTGGCCAACATAGCAGCATAGGGAGAAGATTCATCTCTGTCAGCCTTGACCTTCATCCCACCAGTCACCCAGCAGATGGTTTCTTTGCCAGAGAGATTAGTCACATGGACAAAGGGGTCGTTGAAGGAAGCAAAGATATGGCAGACACCAAACACATTCTCTCCTTCTGCAACTTGAGGTCCAAGGATGATGACCTGCTCTTCCTTCTTTTCCTTCCCCTCGCGAGGTGCCATTTCTGTTCCTCCGCTTGGGCCGCCAACACCCCCTTAAAGTCTTTTAAGATTCAGATAAGATACCACATCCTACAACAAACCTTTCCTGATAGCTAGCCCTGATTGTGAATGCCTTCTCCTCAAATTATCTTCTTCTTAATTGTCCATTTACATCATTTATATGTCAATAGAATATAAGCCCTATGAGAGCAGAGATTTTTTTTTCATTTTTGTTTCCCCAGTAGCTAGTAGAATGCTTTGAACACGGTAGGTGCTTAAAAATACTTGTTATATTGAATTAAATTCTATAGCTTTCACCCAGTTACCCTAGTTACAATCTCAGAATTTCAGAGGTGGAACAAAACTCAATGAGTATTTGGTCCAACCCATAACTTAAAAGGGATTTCCTCTATAATATGACTAATAAGTGGTAACTGCTTGAAAATTGCCTGTGAAGAGAGAACCCAATTTCTTGAGGTGGTACATTTCACTTTTGAAAAACTAATTGTTGGGAAATTATATCATATACCATACTTTTTTTTCTTTTTTTGTGTTTATTTTGATTTTTTAAAATATGTTTAGTTTTCAGCATTGATTTTCACAAGAGTTTGAAATACAAATTTTCTCCCCATTTCCAACCCCCCCCACTCCAAGATGGCGTACACTCTGGTTGCCCTGTTCCCCAGTCAGCTCTCCCCTCCGTCACTCCACTCCCCTCTCATCCCCCTTTCCCTTCCTTTCTTGTAGGGCAAGATAAATCTCTACGCCCCATT
>JAQQSZ010007851.1:0-13196 GCA_028646595.1 Phalanger gymnotis | reverse complement strand
GGTGTGACTAAAGAGTTCTATGTTCCACGCTTGGGCGGATGCGCTGCCAGCACTCCTCCTTCCCAAAAACCCCCTACCCGGACTGGGCTTGAATCTTCCGCAGGCTCTGCACTCCTGCTCTGATCAGCCACTTAATTCCTCCCACCAAGTAGGCCTGGGGCCAGAAGCAACTGCAGCTGAATTTCTAAAGTTGCCCTGCCTCCGTTGCCTCAGGGGTGGTAGTCGAACCGCAAACTCCATCCCCTCCCGCAGCTTTTCCCACTAACCTTCTGTGTTTTCTTTGCTGTTTGTGGGTTGTGAGGTCTGGTACATGCCACAGCTCAGTAATTCAGCATGCTAGGGCACTCTCCGCTCCCCTCCAGGTCGTCAGTCCGCGGTCTGCTGCGCCGCGCCGCGCGGCGCTGCGCCTCGCGTGCTGGGCTCTGCTTGGCTCAGCTCTGCTCCCCTCAGCTGGGGGCTGGGAGTTCTGTTCAGGACAGACCTTACCCCAAGACCATCCAGGCTGTCCTGGGCTGGAGCCCTGCTTCCCTCTGCCACTTTGTTGGTTCTGCAGTTCTAGAATTGGTTCAGAGCCATTTTTTCATAGGTTTTTGGAGGGACTTGGTGGGGAGCTCACGCCAGTTACTGCTTTCCAGTTGCCATCTTGGCTCCGCCCGCCCCAACCAGGTTGAATCTTAACAGTTTCTAGTCCTTAGTCAGATAGATGTCTGAAACAGAGGACTATGAGATCTGACCCAGACACAGGAGTCATAAAAAGACTTAATCTTAGCTTGGGGAACTTGTATCTGCTTTCCTTTTCAGGATAGGGTGGCTGTAGCTAGAGATCTGACTACAAGCCTATATTGAAGAGACAAAATATAGACAACCAATCTATAGTCATGCTCTGGATCAAGGTGCCTTGGGAAAGACTCGGTTCAGTTATTTGGCCCCACTTGCTTCATTGTACCCCTATACAGAATAAGAAAAAATTCAACAAATAAAATATGGTTCCCCAATTCAATTCCACTCATGACTGCTAGGAAAGCCACAATTAGGTGAAGTTTTCCAGCCATTAGACCTTAGATTGGTGTTGTGAAAATTGAACAGAAAGGGAGTCACTAAACTGTATTTAAGGATTCCTGTCGGGTCCATATTGACTTAGCTAACCAAATATTACCGTTATCTATATTATGTTCTATTTTTATTTGTTTATTTCCTTGTTACATTTTAATCTGGTTTGGGCTGCAATGTGGTCTGTGGCCTGAGTATTTGAAACATTTGCTTCAGACAAAGGATGATGAAATAGGTAGCAGGCGTCCCTGAAGAGATAAAGGCTGTAACCTGGTAGAAGGAAGCAGTGTCTAGCCACCAGGAGACCATGTAATATTACAGTAGTAGTGCCTCTTAGATACTGGATGACTAGGAGTTACCATGAGACTAATGGGGAGTAGTGAAAGTGTTCTCAGAGAAGATGCCACACCTAGCAGGGAGCAAGTCCTTTGAGGGCCATACGGCAAAATTGATGAACATGGAGCTTTGGTGAGATGAGCTGCTCCAATATACCACTGAGCAGCCAGAGGAGTCTATGGCCCTGTTCACCTAGGATACAGGTATCATATGCTTAAGGTTTAAATCATTAAATTTCTCGTGAAAATTGGATGCTGAAACTCTACAGCAAGCCTGTTGATGAAATATATTTATAATTCTACCTATCTCATCCTGAGTATACCATCCCGCTTTATTTTTAGAAACCTTCTTCTTTCCATTGGTTCATGTTCCCTGACCCCATTTCCCCAGTGGTGACATGTCAGCTGCCACAGTAGACCTTTTGTCTGAAAACCATATGAAACCTAAGTCTCAATTGGCTCTAGTCCTACAACCAGAGGGCTATTGTTGGTTAGGAACACCACCCACAGCAAGCTACTCCATAGGCCAATTGGATCAAAGAAGTCTAAATGGTCTTGTAGCCGTGGCTGTAGCTGTTTCTACTTTCCTATGCTCCTCTTGGCAATGAATCATTCTAACCCATCCTGGTGTTTCTGAATGCCATTCACCCAGAATCTACTCTATGTTCACATGATAGTCACATGCATTCCCCATACATGTCCCTCTAACTCATGATCTCTATGTGTACCCACTCTTTCTACTGATAATATATTGTCTCAAGGATTTGAATATACAAGTCGATTGTTGAATGACTCTCATTGTTAGAAAGTTTTCTGCCATGGTTTCCTGCCCCACAGGGAGCTGAGCTATTCAGGGATTGGAAAGATAATTTTATGATTTTTCTAATGAGGAGCTGAGGGCATTCAGCCACTAAGGCCCAGAAACTGTAAGTATTTCTCCTGTTCCCTTGACTGCCCAGGCTCAAAAATCACCTGTTCCAGGCCAGGAGAGAGCCTACTTTTGCCTTCCATAGACATTAATTGCTATGTCTGAGGCCACTGTCTCACCTCTCCTTGGGGTGACTGCTGCTGCCTTTCTTGTCCTTCCTGTCAATAATCCAAGACAGAAAAAGAATCAGGCAAACTGGTTTTCTCTGTGATGTAAGTGCTACTGGGGAGCAGGTAGAAAATGAGAAGAGGGGAAACAAAGGAAAGGGGATGGAGCCTGTTGTTCCTCAGAAATTCAGGGAGATTATTCCAAGTCCAGTCCTGAAAAAATCATGGCCCAATCCAGGCCAGAGCCCAGCTCCATCTGACCTAGCCCTGAGTTTAGCTGAAAGTTCATGCTCTAAAATGGAGCCCAGCCCTATCTAATGGTAGGTGGGAGGGTAGGGCAGTACAATGGGAAGAGTCCTGGATTCAGATCCAAGTCTTAGTCCTACACTGATTGACTCTAGGACCTTAGACATATTGCTTCTCTTCTCTGGGCCTTAGTTATAAATGAGGTTGATGCCTGCTCTATCATTGGAGTGCATTGCTGAGATTTAAAGGGACTTCACAGAGGAACCTGATGAGTCATTCAATTCCAAAAGCAATAGATCTTTTCTGCTATATGGTGTTTCTGCCAGCATCAAATAATGTCATGTTTGTGGAACCTTTTTATTAACAGAAATAGAAATTTTTGGAATTATTGTAATGGAAATCATAGTTCAGCATGGCCTAGACCATCTTGGCCAGTTTCAATCCAGACCCCGGCCAGGGCTCAAACCAATCAAACCTCAGCTGTCCAAACTTGGAGCCCAATGGGAACAGAGAGGTCACTCATTTCCCCTAGTGGCAGAGTCCTAGGGCCCTGCATAGGTCTTTCCATGCTGACCAAGGGGGCCTCTTCGAGAAACCTCTGTCTGTGCAGAACCAGGACAATTCCTTCAGTCTGATCTTCAAGTTGTCCTCAGGGTCTGTCTCCAAACCAATTCAATTCAATCTCATTCAGCAACATTTGTCAAACACCTATTACTTGTTAGGGACCTTTCTACAAAGTAAATAAAAAAGTGGTTCTTGCCACTTGCTTATATTCTACCGGAGAGATACTATATTTTCGATGACTACATACAACTGGCATATGAATTATAAGTTGTTAGCTTGCCCTGTGGAGCTACCACATTTTGGTTACATTCAATGAGGGCAGTTCATTGCACTGATTTCCACATCTCTCCAATTCATTCCTCCATTTTTTCTCCAGTATCTTTCTTTATTCTTTCTCCTCTGCTTCCCCTTTGTCCCTTCAGTCTTCACTCTTTCCTCTGCTTTTATGGTTTAGTTGAAAGTTAGACTAAATCATTTCTGAGATCCCTTTCAATTTTAATAATTTGTAAGCTTCTGAATGAACTGCCTTGTCAGGTGTGATTTCCATCATTGGAGGTGTTTAGGCTGAAGCTTCATTCACAGTTGTTGGAAATGTCACAAGGGATCTTTGCTTTGGGTGAGGTTGAACAGAACAGTTCCTCAGTATCTTCCAGCTTTGAGTTTCCATTCTTGTATTTTATCCTTTCCATTTCACTTCTTTTAATTCCATCTTTCTTCCTTATCCTCCCATTTCTCTCTGTGTCTGCTTTGTAAGAGAAAGACCAGAATTAGCACATCAAAATCAATAGCTATTTCTAGAGTCCTATAGTGTGAATGTTCCTTTAAATATTGGTACCAAATGGTTCGATGTCATATAATATGGACATGGGGTGAGCTAGTGGCTTTGAAGCTGTTCAGTTCATCATTGGCATCATCCTCTTCCAAGGTGGAAAAGTTGAGGACCAGTCTGAAGCTATACTAAAGTCCTTGGTGGTGGTGGTGGTGGTAGTCGGGAACAGGAAAAAATGGCGAGCTTACAATATGCGAACTGGCTAGGAAAGCAATTCATGTAAAGACAACTGGGGAGGTTCTTAAAGGACCGAGAGTCATTGCGTGCCTTTCTCCAAAGATGTTCAGCAACACATGAGCATAAAGGTACCACCTGTGGTGGAGACTATCAGGGTTGAAGTTTGGCAGGATATTAATGGTGATAAGATAATAGAGAAAGGGATGTGAGAAAAGAGGATGAGGCATATTCAAAATGGTTAACTATAGTTCCAAGAGTGGACAAGGAGGAAAGTGAAGAGACAGCAGGAGGCTGGGAGAGAGCACAGGAGGTCACAGTCACAGTGGGGATGAAGAATGGGGTTAAGAGGAATGAGGCACAGGGAGAGATAGAAGGATAGGAAACTATGGTGAGAAAGGGCAATTTCAAAAGTGTTGTTCTTTCTCTGTAGGTGGATAGGATTTTTCCAACACAAATCCTTAATGATTGTTCTGGGTCCTTGTATTATTATAAATAGGGAAGTCATTCACAATTTGTAATCTTATAGTATTGCTGTTACTCTATACAATTATTTCCTGGCTCTGCTTACTTCATTTTGCATTAGTTTATATGAATCTCCCCAAGTTTTTCTGAAGCCATCCTGTTTTTCATTTCTTACACAATAGTATTCCATCAGAATCATGTGCCGCAGCTTGTTCAGCTATTTCCCAATTGATAGTGACCCTTCAATTTCCAATTCTTTGGCACCCCAAAAAGGACTGCTATAAATTTTTTTTGTACTTATAGGACCTTTCCTTTTTCCTTTGATCTCTTTGAGATAGAGACCAAGTAGTGGTATTACTGGGTCATAGGAAATGCACAGTTTTATAGCCCTTTGGGCATAGTTGCAAATTGCTCTCCAAAATGGTTGAATCAGTGCACAACTCCACCAAGAGTGTATCAGTGTCCCTGTTTTCCCTATCCCTTCCAGCATTTGTCATTTTCCTTTTTTATAATATTAGCCAATATGATAGGCATGAGGTGGTACTTCAGAGTTGTTTTAATTTGCCTTTCTTTCATCAATAGTTATTTAGAGCATTTTCACATGACTTTAAATAGCTTTGATTTCTTCTTCTGAATATTGCCTGTTCATATCCTTTGACCATTTATCAACTGGGGAATGACTTGTATTTTTCTAAATTTGACTCAGTTCTCTATATATTTGAGAAATGAGATCTTAGAAAAACTTGCTGTAAAAATTTCCCCTGTAGTTTCTTGCTTTCCATTGAATATTGGATGCATTGTTTTTTTTTTGTGTGTGAACCCTACTTAATTTAATATAATCCAGTTTATCCATTTTATATCACATAATGCTCTCTATCTATGGTTTGTTCATAATTTTTTTTCTCACCATAGATCTGACAGGTAAAGTATTCCATGCTCTCCTAATTTGCTTATGATGTTATCTTTTATTTCTAAATCATGTACCCATTTTGACCTTATTCTTGGTATATGGTGTGAGATGTTGATCTAGTGTCTGCTGAAATACTTTGAAGTTGTCCCAACAATATTTATCAAATAGTGAATCCTTTCCCCCAAAGCTCGGATCTTTGGATTTATCAAACACTGGATTACCATGATCATTTACTACTGTGTATAATGTATCTCATCTATTCCACTGATCCACCACTCTATTTCTTAGCCAGTACCAGATTGTTTTAACTACTACTTTGTAATCATTGTACCAGTTTGAGTTCTGGTACTGCTACTCCCTTTTCCTTCACATTTTTTCATTGATTTCATTGATATTCTTGACCTTTTGTTCTTTTATATAAATTTTGTAATTTTTTCCTAGATACATACAATTATTAGAGATTTTAAAAGATTTATTAACTTCTGATGATGAGGGGTTTGGATAAGAGTCATACTAGCTTTAACTAGGTATTACAATATCAATCCTGAACACCAAGGAAATGTATTGAACACAAAAGAAATGTACTACTCTGAATTTTTATTTTCTGTCTTTCAAAAACATTTTTTTATTGTTCTGCCATGCTGTGGTAGAGGGAGGCACTGATTGACACTTAGGGTTTTCTCTGGCAGCTAAATGGGCTCTGATTACAAATGTAACCCCAGTTCCAAAGCTTATTGGTATAGGGAATTCTCATGATTGGTGGAGATGAATCCTCTGCCCTACATGAGAGGCAGAGTAGAGTAGGTGAGAGTTAGAAAGCTTTAGTCTTTGAGTTCTCTAGGCTCCAAGACACTCTGGGTACTTCTGGGTTCCAGCTTTGACAGGGAAGATGGTTCAGACCAACTTTACTTCAGGCTACTGCAGGAAAAGTTCTGGGAAGACATGATGGACACTGTCAGCTCTTCCCATGTCTTGCCAGAGTCTTTTTCTTTAGCAACATGACATAGAGTTCATCTGAACGATCTTCCCTTTCAAAGCTGGAAGCCAGAAGTGCCTGGAAGGCTGAAGAGAACTCAAAGAAGATGGAAGTTCTCTTGCCAACTCTACTCCGTTCCTCACAAGGGCAGGGCATTCATCTCTACCAAAAAGGAGATAGCCCCATACCAATGGGCTTTGGAATTGGGGTTATCTAAGAAATTACATCCTTCCATCGAGCTATCCATCCATCCATCCACCCATCCATCTATCTATCTATCTATCTATCTATCTATCTATCTATCTATCTATCATCCCATTGCATCTTGGGTCATCTCCAGCCTTCCAGATGAATATCTGGCCACTGGACCCAGATGGGTCTGTAGGAGAAAGTGAGGCTGGTGACCTTGCATAGCCCTCCCTCAATCAAATCAAAGTCAACTGCAAGTCATGTCATCATCTCCCTCATGTCACTGTCCTCTTCAAAAATGAAGGATAAACATAACTGCAATATCTATCACCTATTTGGCCATTAAAAATTAGGATAAGGATGGCACCTTTCTTGTACCCATCATCTTAGAAAGTTTCCAGCAGCACTAAAAAGCTAATTGATTTTCCCAGTGCCCAGATCTAATGTCAGAAGCACATTAAAAACAATTAAGCTGTAAAGTCAAGGGATGTGAACTGGATCACAAGCAGCCACTAAAAATAATGAAAAGAACATTCCATGTAAGGAAATAGATAGGCAGCATATATAGCTTCTAGGCTTATAGTCTTAGAGCTAGAGAGGATATAAGGGCCCATCTAATCTAAACTCCTCATTTTGCAAATGATCAAACTGAGTCCTAGACAGATAAAATGACTCATCCTAGGTCTGAAAGGCAGTAAGTACATAGTTGGGATTTTAGCCCAGGTCTTTTGATTTCAAACCCAGTGCTCTGTCTATTGCACCTGCCTCTCACAGATAGGGTGGGGTAACATCTGGTTACAAGGAACCACCTATTCCTACCCCTTTAGTACACGAGGAAACTGAAGCTCAGAGAGGGGATGTTATATGGCCAAGGTTGCACAGTAAGTTGCAGAGTTGGGACTTCAATTCAGAGGCTTCTAAATTAATATCCTAGATTCTTTCCTCTATATAAAGAATGTATACATTTCCTATTCATGTTCTTCTCTCATCTCTCTCGGCAGACTCACTACCCCCATGGGACCAGCCAACCAAACATGTGTCTCTGAATTCCTCCTCCTGGGACTTTCTGAGAAGCCAGAGCAGCAGCTGCCTCTCTTTGGGCTGTTCCTGGGCATATACATGGTCACTTTGTTTGGAAATATGCTTATTATGCTGGCTATTGGTTCTGATTTCCACCTCCATACCCCCATGTACTTTTTCATTTGTAATCTGTCTTTGGTGGATCTTTGTCTGGTGTCCACTACAGTCCCCAAGATGCTAGACAACATCCTGACACACAGTAAGGCCATCTCCTATGCTGGCTGCCTCACTCAGATGTATTTCTTTTTAGTCTTTGCTTGTATGGACAACTTCCTTCTCTCTGTGATGGCTTATGATCGGTTTGTGGCCATTTGTCACCCTCTGCATTATGTGGCCATCATGAATCCACAGCTTTGTGGCCTGTTGGTTCTGATTTCCTGTGTTCTTAGTGTTTTAGTATCTCTCCTTCACAGTCTCATGGTGACGAATCTGTCTTTCTGTAAAGATCATGAAATTCCATACTTCTTCTGTGATCTCACTCAGGTTCTGAAGCTCTCTTGTTCTGACACTCTCATCAACAACATTTTGGTTTATTTTACAACTGGTCTGCTGGGTATTGTTTCCCTCACAGGGATTCTTACTTCTTATACGCAGATCTGTTCTTCCATTCTGAAAATCCCATCTCCTGAGGGGAAGTATAAAGCCTTTTTTACCTGTGGATCTCACCTTTGTGTTATTTCATTATTCTATGGCGCAGCATTTGGAGTATACATGACCTCCTCTTCTACTTATTCCTCTTGGAAGAGCATAGTTGCCTCAGTGATGTATGCTGTGGTAACCCCCATGCTGAACCCCTTCATCTATAGCCTGAGGAACAAGGACATAAAGTATGCCCTGAAAAAATTCGTTAGCAGATCTGCCTCCTCTCAATGATGGGCCATAGCCCTGGGCCTAGGTATATGCCTTTGGTAGGCAGGACCAAATACCCAGCAATCAGAATCTTGGATTCCAAATGTGAGGTTCCGCATTTCCTAGAGTTGTATTCTTCTGACTGACTCTTGTCTTTTTCGTTCTAGATAACTAATCTTCTTCTCCCTGGCCTCTATTTCCTGTCACTTCAATGGCCATGACTTCTGGCTTTATTTATCTCACTTCAACAGAACTTAGTTTGTTTTTACCAAAGAGCTCTGTACATAAAGTCCTATGATCTGTGTTTTTGTTATTGGTCCACCACTTCAAGCAATGTGCTATTGGCAAATCACAATTTTTTAGAGACTCTTTTTTTATCTGTCGAAATGGGAATTATAATATCCCCATCAATGCTTTTTAAATATTCCTTCTGTCAGTAAAATGATACATTGCATATGAAATGCTTTATGAAAGATTGCATGTAAGAATGGAGGCTATTATGTTCAAAGCCCTCCTTTAATTTCTGTGGATACAAAGAAAAAATTTAAAATAGTTCTTGTTCTTAAAGAGTTCATATTCTATGGTGGCAGGATAGAATATTTACTAAGATATATGAGTGTGCTAAAAGTCAAAGAATACTAAGAAATAGGGAGATAAGGAAAATCTTTTAGTGTCAGGTAGTGTAAGAGATGAGTCTTGAAAGATGGAAAGTTTTATAAAAGCTCCAGATGAGAAGGAATGCATACTGAATGTGTCAGAGAGGCCCAGCAATGAGAGCTGAAGAGCTGAGTTTGGGGAGTTGTTAGTAGACCTGTTTGCCTGGAACACAGAATACTTGAAGGAGTGCAATGTGAAATTTCTGGAAAGGTAAAGGTGCAGCCATACTATGAGGTGGATACAATGCCAAAGTGAAGAGTTTTTTATTTTATTGAATGGGCAATAAGGATCTCTTATAGTTTCCTATATAAGGGAGTGACATGGTCATAGGGTCATAAATTTAGAGGTAGATGGAACCTTCAAGTTACAACCTGTGTTTTAGGAAGATGATTTTTCCAGCTGTGTGGAGGATGAGTGTGAGTGGGGGGACTCAAAGCAGAGGACTAATTTGGAAGTCTAGTGGAGTGGGGATATAGGACTGAATGGAGGCTATGTGAAAAGGACAAAAATAATAATACCATATATACACACATAACATATACTTGTACATATATATGTCAAACTAATGTTTGTATAGCATTTTAGGGCTTGCAACATGGTTTATACATGGCAGTACATTTGACCCTCACAGCAACCCTGGGAGGTAGGTGCTGTTATTATCCTCATTTTTCAGATTAGGAAACTGAGGCATAGAGGGAGTTAAGTGACTTGCCCAAGGCAGCAAGTGTCTGAGGCAAGATTTGCACTCAGTTCTTCCTGACTCCAAGTCCTGTAAGCTACCCATCATATCTCTCAGCAGTGTATGAGCTATGTTGGGGAGGTAGAGTAGACCAGACTTTGCAATTGATCGAATGTGGGGGGTTGAAGCATTGGGAAGAGTGGAGGATGAATCTGAGAATGTGAACTTGGGTGACTAGAAGAATGGTGGTAGCCTCAACAGAAAAAGGGAATGTTGGAGGAAAGTGAAGTTTGAGAGAAGGGGATGTGGCAGCTACGAATTCTATTTGAGAAAGAAAGAAGAGACAATTGACCATATGATTTCGTCCCTGGTGTTGCCCCCCAGTCCATATAGCAGTGGTCCCAAAGTCAGGGATCCAGAAGCAAAGGAGACAGCAGTAATACTTGGGCCAGGGTGATGCAGGGGACAGAAAGCTGTACCTGGAGCTAGTAAGACCTGAGTTCAAATTTGCCTTCAGACACTTACTATGTGTGTGACTCTGAGAAAGTCACTTAACCTGTCAGGTTCAGTTTCCTTCACTGTTACATGAGAATAATAATAGCAAGCCTGGTGATGAAGTATAGTGGTAATTCCGCCTGTCTCACCCTGAGTATGCGATCCTCCTTAATTTTTAGAAAGCTTTTTTTCTATTATTCATGTTCCCTGACCCCATTACCCCACTGGTGACATGTCAGCAGCCACAGCAGGCCTTTTGTCTGAAAACCGTATGTAAACCCAAGTCTCAATCGGCTCTGGGCCTTCAACCTAAGGGCCATTGTTGGTTAGGACCACCATCCACAGCATGCTGCTCCATGGACCAATGGGATCACAGAAATCTAAATGGGCTTCTAGCCGTGGCTGTGCCCGTTTACACCTTCCTGTGTTCCTCTTGCCATTTAATTATGCTAACCCATCCTGGTGTTGCTGGATGCGTTTCACTCAGAATTCACCCTATGTTTTCATGATAGTCACATGCATTCCCCACCCATGTGCCTCTCACTCACGATCTCTATGTGTTCCTACTCTTTCTACTGATTATATTTCTATATACACACAATGCATATATACACACATAGATATACATATATGTATATGTGCATTCATACACACATATATTTGTAGGAGAATGGACCCAAGGTTAATGGAGGGATCATTCTATTATTACTTTGCTTACATTTTTTTCCCTTAAATGCCTTTGTTGTAGCTGACAGAAGAAAAAGTAAACATGTCAGTGAGAGTTTGTGAACTCTGGTTTTTGGGTAGATGTGGACTCAGAGCATGCTTTGTATTTGGGATACTTATTTTGACACCTGCATCAATAAGGGAAGGGTGCCCCTGGTACTATATAAGATGTATCTGTTCCCTCTGTTTACCCAAGGTCAAAAGTGGCTGGGGTTGGAGGTGCATCCTGAAAATTGTGTGTTGGGCAAGTGTATGAGGCAAGAGGTGCTGGGGGATCTCAGGAGGGAACATGAATGGGCCTAATCTGGAGAGCCCCAGTCTTCCTCTGTTGCCCTGAGGGGATTCAGTGAAGAACTGTGTTAAATTCTCCTTTGTATGTATGCATATATTTTTGTGTGTGTGTGAGAAATTCATTCATCCAGTATTGTTTCTATGTATATTTGTATATCTGAGTGTCTGTATGTGAATTTTTTGTGTTTCTCTAAGTGTTTCTGAATGAATGTATGCATGTGTGTATGTGTATGTGTGTGTTTATCCAAGTTTGTGTGTGTGTGTGTGTGTGTGTGTGTGTGTGTGTGTGTATGAGAGAGAGAGAGAGAGAGAGAGAGAGAGAGAGAGAGAGAGAGAGAGACTCACCATCTGTCAAAAGAGGCTCTTGCAGATTTCTGTTGGTTAGAAGGCAGGGTCCTGACTCTGAAGCTGGGGCAGGGGAGTGGCAATAACTAGCTCCTTCCTAGAGCTGGAGGGACTGCTTTTTTGCCTTGTTCATGTTCCCAGTGCTCACTACAGTGCCTGAAACATATAGATTTTTATTAAATTATTAAATGTTAAGTAGACATTAGTAGACATTTAATAAATGCTAATGTAATAAATGCTAATTGGCTTAGAGAATGCTTTGCTACTAGAGAAGAGTTGCTATTGATATTTTGGCCTATAGGGAGGCCCACAAACATAATGAGACCGGATCTCCGTTTCTCTGGAATATGGCCCCCTTTGTGAAAAGAGGGGCAAAATCCTCTCTGGGTAGGCTTCTTCATGTGCACTGTTGGAGTACATCTTCACTTCCCTGGGGGTGGGGACTGGTCTCCATTTATCCTTTGGGAGGAACTGAGAGTCACAGAAGATCTACAACCCAAATCTCAGACTTGAGAAAGGAGGATAGAGGAATCTCCACCCAGTATGGGACTGAAAGGATTACATAAAGGGGCACCTTCACCTTTGAAGGTGGTGTCCAAAACAGGAAGTTGATTGTCATAGACAATTAGACATGGGAAGAAACCCAAAGGTCAGACCTGGGCTAGACTTTCCAAATGGTATTATAGGACTTGGTGCCATAAAAGAATTTAGAGATCTTCTAGTCCAAATGACGACCCGAGGCCCACAAAATTCACATAGCAGAAACGAGATTTGAATTCAGGCTCTCTCATTAAAAATTCTTTGTTTTCATCATTAAAAGTGTTCCTCCAGCCCTAGCTTGAAGATCTCAACTTGCCAAATGTGGGGCAGCCCATATGTATATTCATTAAACCTGGAATGGAGCTAGGAGGTTATTTATTCCAACATCATTCCTTAGGTAGGAACCTTTCTCTGCCTGACAAATGGACATTTCATCTCTGTTTGGTGACCTCCAGTGATGGGAAACTTTACTATCTTCCAAGGAAATACATTAAAGGATTCAGAGGCTAGAAAGGCCCTTAGAGGTTATCTAGTCCAACCCTTATCCAGATCATGGGCTCTGTTTACAAGAATCCAGACAAATAGTTGCTTATTTGAAGGTCTCAAAGATTTGAATACACAACTGCATTGTTAGATGACTCATTGTTAGGAATTTTTCTGCCAGGATTTCCTGCTCCACAGGGAGCTGAGCTGTTCAGGGATTGGAAAGAAAATTTTATGATTTTTCTTTTTTTTTTTTTTTTTTTTTTTTTTTTTTTTTT
>JAQQSZ010007850.1:0-13196 GCA_028646595.1 Phalanger gymnotis | reverse complement strand
TGTCACCAAAGAAGGATTCCAGAGTCTGAGACTGAATCTGGGTGCATTTTCTCTGCCTGGCCATGTTCCCAGCCAACTCATTTGACCCTTGAGTTTTTCAGTGGGGTATGACTGCTTGTAGACTAAAGAGTTCTATGTTCCAAGCCTGGGGGGATGTGCCAGTTCTGCCACACCAGCACCCCTCCTTCCCCAAGAACCCCCAACCGAGACTGGACTTAGATCTTCAGCAGGCTCTTCACTTCTGCTGTGATCAGCCACTTAATTCCTCCCACCAGGTGGGCCTGGGGCCAGCAGCAACTGCAGCCGTAGTTCTGTAGCTGCCCCACCTCCGCCACCTCTGGGGCAGTGGCTGAACCTGAAAACTCTATCCCAGTCCTCAGCAGCTTCTCCTACTAACCTACTCTGTTGTCCTTGGTGTTTGTGGGTTGAGAAGTCTGGTAACTGCCGCAGCTCACTGATTCAGGGCTTTAGGGCACGCTCTGCCCAGCTCCCACTCTGGTTGGTCCCCACCGCCCACTGGGCTTTGTTCCACTCAGCTCCACGCAGCTCCACTCCCCTCCACTCCCAGCTTTGTGCACGATAGACCTTACCCAGAGACCATCCAGGCTGTCCTGGGCTGGAGCCCTGCTTCCCTTTGCAGTTCTATAATTGGTTCAGAGCCATTTTTTATAGGTTTTTGGAGGTACTTGGTGGGGAGCTCATGCTAGTCCCTGCTTTCCAGCTGCCATCTTGGCTCTGCCCCCTGTTCTTTCACTTTTTAATGGCTTAGTGGTACTGCTTACCATATAAAGATCCACTGGAACAGCATTTGCTGTTAGATGTTGGAAAAGCAGAACATTCAGAACACTTCCTCAGCTTCTGAAAATAGCCTTTTGAACTTAGGATAAAGGCATGAAATAGGGAAACATGCTCACTAATGAAGTTTGTCACTGTAACAATGAATGCCCTGAAGAGAATTCAAACAAAAAAGGGATTCCCTATAGATAATAAGCTCTTCTAGATGTTCCTGTTTGTAGATGACATTATGCTGATTACTTCAAGACTTGAATCATTGTAGAACCTCCTAAATAAAATCCATAATCACTCAAAAGATTTCAGATTAATCACTCACTGGGAAAACCAAGTTGATGAAGAATGTCAGTTATACCAATTTTGATATATAATTGGATGGACAGTCCACAGAACTGGTGTACTTGTGTATTTGCATGCTTCTTTATCTGTCTCTCTCTCTCTCACTCTCTTTCTTTCTTTCTTTCTTTCCCTGTATCTATCTATTTATCTATCTGGCAGATACCATGGATGTATAACAAACCAGATCCAGAATTGAATAGTTGAAGAGTGGGCTGGATTACTCTGGGAAATGACGCAGTGCTGACACAGAAGTCCATCTTTTTTAACATCGATATTTTTCTGGTGATGCTATCTATGTAGCTGGGAATCATGGATTACCATAGTTTGCAAATCACCCAAAGGACAATTGAAGAGACACATGAAGTGGACATAAATAGGCTATGGCATAGTGCCAAGAAAGAATTGTGGATAAGAAACATATATCATTGAAGAGAAGTATAACCAGGAAAGGAGATGAGCAGTCATGTAGCAACAGCAAAGAAGAACAGATGGATAACGCACCTGCTTCACTGATAACCACATGATCAAACATTAATCAGTAAGCATGTGATAAGTGCCTACAATTTGTCAGATACTGTGCTAGGTGCTAGAGCTACAGACACAATGGATGAAATAATCTCTATGTGCAAGGAATCTATATTATAACAACATTAAAAGACTTAAAGGAAAGATCCCCAGTATGTTGAATAGATGCTATATAGACAGTTTATGGGAAGATATGAACAAGAAGTACAGAGGATGAGAAGTTATGTATGACTTGAAATCTACCTCAGTGAGATGATAGATCAGTCAAAGGTTTGAGCATTATGCTGCTTCTGGTATAGACAAAGGGAATAATAGCAGAAATATGTGAAATTTAAAAGTGATCTTTTAAAAATCACTTCTGATGGAGGTGGTCTTAAACTACTCAAACCTTAAAGCAGCTAGATGGCACAGTGCATAGTGTTGGACTAGGTGGGAGTCAGTCCATCCTGCCTCAGATATTTACTAACTGTAAGTCATTTAATCTCTATCTGCCTCAGTTTCCTTATCTGTAAAATAGAGATAATATAGTACTTACCTCTCTAAGCTGTGAGGATCAAATGAAATAAGAGATTTAAAGTGCTTTGCAAACCTTAAAGTGCCATATAAATACTAGCTATTATCACTAGTATTTTTATTATTAGCTATGTTCTCCCCATGCGGCACAGTGTAGTGTAAAAAGCACTGGACCTGGAGCCAAAAGAACCAGATTTGAATCCTGGCTTTGATACTTACTAGATGTGTCACTTTGGACAGGTCCCTTAATCTCTCTGTACCTCATTTTCCTTATCTGTAAAATAGGAATAATCAATCAGCATATATGTATTAAGTGCTTGCTGTGTGCCAAGAACTATGTTAGGCATTGGGTAGACAAAGAGAAAAATGAAATGATCCCTGCCCTCGAGGAATTTATCCAGGGAAACCGCATGTACATACATTACTAAATAAAAAGTAAATACAAAATATAGGATCATAGACTTAATGTTGGAAGGGACCTTGGAGATCACCTAGTCTAAGCTCTTTATTATATGAGGAACCTGGCTTTTTCATAGAGGTTAAAAAATTGGCCCAAAGATCATATAAGTTGTAAACAGTGGAGCCAAAATTTGTACCCAAGTCCTTTGACTCACAAGCTACCCTGTTTCCTAGACCCCAATGCATATTTATTAAGCTGGCTCTGGGAACAGAAAGATGAAAAAGAGAGAGCCCTGACCTCAAGGAGCTTACACTCTAAACAAGAGATTGTATAATACAACTATCTGAGATTTACTGGTAGGAACATGATGGAGCTGCAAGATGCATTGCCCATCCTAGGGCACCACAAACACCTATACAATGAAAGAATGTGAAACATTTAGAACTGTGCTTTAAAAGTTACTGTAATATCTACATAAGAGTCACCTGACTATAGAGAACATAGTGTTTGCACAAATAGGCACTTAATCAATGCTAATTGGCTTGACTTGATTTAGTTAAAGTTGGGTCAGTTAGGGGTGGCCCAGTAAATAGAGCACTGGCTCTAGGTTCGGGAAGAATTGAGTTCAAATGTAGCTTCACATACTTACTAGTTGTGTGACTCAGGGCAAATCATTTAATCTCTCTCTGCCTCATTTTCCTTGTCTGTAAATTGGGGGATATCATAGCCCCTAACTGTCAGAATTGTTGTGAGGATAAAATGAGATAATATTAAAAAAGCACTTTGCAAACTTTAAAGCACAAAAGTGTTAGCTATTATTATCATTTTTGCAAGGAAAGTGCTTCATGAATTGTAATTTAATAATATGAGCTATTATTAGCTTTTCCCCATTGCCTACCTAGCATCTTCTCTGTCTTTACTGGAGACATAGGACCTAAGTTCTATGTGAAGGGATTTTGATAATGTTATTTCTTTTCTTCTTCCCTCTTTTCCTGGCAAACTTCCCTTATTATCTTGTACAGACTATTTTTAGTGGCTACTTTTTAAAAAAAATTATTTATTTTTAACTTTCATTCTTTTAAAAGGTTTGAGCTCCAAATTCTTTCCCTTTCTTCTACCCTTATCCCATCCATTGATAAGGCAGGCAATGTATCAATTATACATGTGAAGTCCTGTAGAACATATTTCCATATTAGCAAAATGTTGAAGAAGTTACAAATAAAAAGCAAGAAACAAAGGGAAAAAAGTATACTTCAGTCTACACTCAGAGTTCATTAGTTTTCTCTCTGGAGATGGATAGCATTTTTCAGTATGGTTCCTTTGAAACGGTTGTAGATTATTGTCTTGGTCATTGTAGCAAATTTATCATTTATCATTTGCTTTTTATGTCATGGTAGCTAATCTGATAGGTGTGAGGTGATACTTAGGAGTTGTTTTAATTTGCATTTCTCTAACCAATAGTGATTTAGAACATTTTTTATGTGAGTATTTATGGCTTTGATTTCTTCTTCTGAAAACTTTTCATATCCTTTCACCATTTATCAATTGGGGAATGACTCTTATTTATACAAATTTGGCTCAGTTCCCTACATATTTGTGGAATGAAGCCTTTATCAGAGATACTTACGATAAAAATTTCTCTGTTTCTTGCTTTCTTTCTAATTTTGGCTGTATTGGTTTCATTTGTGCAAAACCTTTTAAATTTCATGTAATCAAAATTCTCCATCTTATTTCTCATGATCCTCTCTATCTCTTGTTTGGTCATAAACTCTTCTCTTATCCATAGATCTGACAGGTAAATTTTTCCATGCTCCTCTAATTTACTTATGATATCACCTTTATGTTTAAACCATGTACTCATTTTGACCTTATTTTTAGTATATAGTGTGAGATGTTGGTCTCTACATAAGTTACTACTCATAATAGAAACTCTCACTTAACACTTTCCTTCCTATCACAATATTTCTGATATATCTTTATTTCATAGAAAAGAATAAACTCCTTTCTAATAGGACAATCATCTCATGGGACATTATCTTACTTTTTGGTAGACTTGATGGAAATGGTATGGTACAAGAAGTTCTGATCATCAAAACAGGAATAAAAACCAATATCATTTGGTTTGCCAATAAAGCGTCTCTTGATTTGTTTCATTTTCCCTTTAAGAGTGCAATTTATGATCTTTTTTTTTCTGGACTCATCTCCCATTTCCTAGCAGTGATTGAGGATAGAAGCTGTTTGGTTGAGCTCTTCCCTCTCATTGGCTCCCACTCTTGATAGATGGTGCTACTTCTCCCCAGCTCCTCTCTTCAGATTTCCTCAGGGGTATGTATTTCTCCTTAATCAAAATCATATTCCATCCCACAAGAAGGTCTTTTACATATACTGCGGAAAGAGACAATGAAAAAGGAAAATTGCCTGAGACCACTTCTTCACACGAGAATGATTCTCACTCAGTCAAACATCTTTCCAGCAAAACCTGCTGACTTATCCTATGTCCAGGATGGCATATATTTACTTTTCTATTCTAGAAGAGCTATAATAACATGTATTTTTAAAAATCTCTTAAAATAGAAAGAGAAATTCGATTTAAAATAACTTTGACAATGTAAAATATTTGGGAGTCTACTCCCCAAGACAAACCCAGGAACTATATGAACACAACTACAAAATACTTCTCACACAAGTCAGAACTAAACAATTAGAATAATATTAATGCTCATGAGTAGACTGAGCCAATACGATAAAAATGAGAATTCTACCTAAATTAATCTACTTATTCAGTACCATACCAAACAAATTATCAAAAAAAAATTTATAGAGCTTCCTAGCTCTCTACATTATTTTTTTCTAAAATAATAATAAAATCCATCTGGAAAAACAAAGAGTCAAGAATGCCAAGAGAATCAGTGAAAAAATTGTGAAGGAAAGTAGCCTAGTTGTACCAGATCTCAAACTGTATTATAAAGTGGTAAGAATCAAAACAATCTGGTACTGGCTAAGAAATAGAGTGGTGGATCAGCAGAATAGATTAGGTACACAATAAGTTGTAGTAAATGACCATAGCAATTTAATGTTTGATAAATTGAAAGATCTAAGCATTTGGGACAAAAACTCATTATTTGACAAAATAGCTGGGAAAACTGGAAAATAATACGGCAGAAACTAGATATAAACCAACATGTTACACTGTATACCAAAAAAAAGATAAAAGTGGATACATAGACATAAAGAGTGATACCATAGGCAAATTAGGAAATCATCAAATAGTTTACCTGTCAGATCTTTGGATAAGTGAAGAATTTAGGATCAAACAAGATATAGAGAGAATTATGAAAAATAAAATGGATAATTTTGATTATATAAAATCAAAAAGTTTTTGCAGAAAGAATACCAAATGCTATCAAAATTAGAAGGAAAGCAGAAAACTGGGGCAGGGGGAATTTTTACAGCAACTGTCTCTGATAAAGGCCTCATTTTTCAAATATGTAGAGAACTGAGCCAAATTTATAAGAATACAAGTCATTCCCCAATTGGTAAATGATTAAAGGATATAAGCAGGCCATTTTCAGATGAAGAAATCAAAGCCATTATTAGCCATATGAAAAAATGCTCTAAAACTCTGATTAGAGAAATGCAATTTAAGACAAGTCTGTGGCACCACCGCATACCTATCAGATTGGCTAATATGACAGAAAAAGAAAATGATAAATGTTGGAGGAGAGCCTATCTGTACAAAAATATTTTTTGCAGCTCTTTGTAGTGGCTAAGATTTAGAAATTGAGAGGATGCCTATCAATTATGGAAGAGCTGAACAAGTTGTATATGATTGTAACAGAATTATTATTGTGTCATAAGAAATTAAGAGCAGGATTTCAGAAAAACCTGGAAAGACTTACATGAACTGATACAGAGTGAAATGAGCAGAACCAGGAAAACACCGTACACAGTAACAGCAATATCATATGAGAAAGAACTATGAATGACTTAGCTATTCTCAGCAGTACAATCATCCAAGACAATCCCAAAAGACTCTTGATGAAAAAGGCTATCTGCCTCCAAAGAAGAAACTGATGGCATTTGAATACAGACCAAAGCATACTACTTTTCACTTTCTTTTTTTGTTTTGTTTGAGTTTTCCCCCCACAAAATAACTATTACGGAAATGTTTTACATAATTATATATGTATACCCTATATCAGATTGCTGACTGTCACAGAAAGGAGGGAGAGATGGAATTTGCAACTTAAAACTTAACAACGAATGTTAAAAATTGTTTTCACATGTAATTGGGCAAAAATATTTAAAACATTTTAAAGATCTCTTATTCAGCTTGAGCCCTTAGATAGTAGTTCCAGTAATGAGAATCTCTCTCCCTCTATGTACCTGGTTGACCACTGCAACACTATTATCTTCATTCAACATTCCCTCCCCCATATATAAACAATATCTTAGAGAAACTGGTTTCTTTTGAGAACATGGCAAATACAGGAAGCAACGACTGAGGCTACAGGTTCAGTAAGGGACAGGTAAGTAAGAAAGTCACCAGTTTCATTCTCAACAAAGAGATAGCTACAGCCATTCATATATATTCCATCTGACTTTTTCATAGTTAAGCTATAGTTTTTTCTCAGCCTCTTGCTCCTAGTTGGGGCAGTAGCAGTGGTAGTGCTGAGTAACCTCCCAGGATGGCAGATGTCTTGTCCTCTCTCTCTTCTTTCTTTGTCATTCATGTTCCTGATTCAGTACACCTGCTCTCTTCCTGTGAGATTCCAGCTCTTTTCTTCCTTTAGAATGGGAGAAGTGAGAAACCTTCTCTTCTGACAGTCATCCTTTACAATCCCTCAAGTCTGAAGACACTGAGGATTTCTGTCCCATCTAGTTATCCATCTCAGCTGTCCTAGCACTGCATGAGTAAAGGAAGTTACATTACCTTTGGTGCTCACTCCTGATCCCATGCCTAGTCTGATTTATGTTCTAACCAGTGCAATTTCCACTCCAATATGTTTCCTGGGCTTCCACATCAGTGATTTTCCACAGGGTGAACTCCATTAGTGTGCCTTCAAATGCTCAAGGAAAGGCAAGGAGCAGTTTAATGCAGGAGACTCTGCCTCATTTACTTGCTATCTTTGGGCTTCTTGGTTTGCTCAGCAGAATATACCATTAATGGAGAAGGATAATTGAACTAGAACATAAAAACTGATGGCTCAAGGGGCTCTTTCTCTCTAGGTATTGTCTATACCACCATATTTCATAAAAATGGCCTACATACAAAAATCATACCATCAGTAGGATATACCTTTTAAATTATCTTTACAACCAACCAGTTAATGATAATTTATTAAGCACCTAATTTATTAAGGCATCATTCTAGGCACTAGGGGTACAAAGACAAAAATGAAACAGTCTCTGTCATCAAGGAGCTTACACTCTTTCAGAAGTAAAAATAAATACACACATATATTTTGTACATGTGGTATGTGGATATACATATCATATACACATATACATGCATATATACATATAAATATGTAAAATGTAATATAAATAAAATATCCATATATAAATTTACATAGTTCTATATTAGTGTATGTATACATATGTATCATGTATGCAAAATAAATATAAGGTGATTTTGTGGGAGGGGGTGCCTTAGTAGCTGGGGGGAATCAGGAAAAGACTAATGTAGGATCTCGAAGGAAACTAGGGATTTTAAAAGGTTAGAGTTGAAAAGGGAGTGTACTTTCAGGAGCGTGGGAAAATCTGTTTAAAGACATGGCGATGGGAGATGGAGCGTCATGTGTGAGGAAAGGCTATTTTGGGTGGACTAAGAAACGTGTGAGTGGGAGCAACATATAATGATAGATTGAGCTAGGTTATAAAGTATCTTAAATGTTTGTATTTTGATTCTAGAGCAGGATTTGTTTTTAACCTTTTTTTGTTTCATGTACTCCTTTGGCAGTCTGGTGATACCCATGGACCCCTTCTTAGAAGAATGTTTTAAATGCATAAGAATAATACATAAGATTACAAAGGAAACAAGTTATATTTTTTAGATGCTTTTTTTTGTCCTTCATTTTTATTAATTTATTTATTTTCAGTTTTCGACATTCATTTCCATAAGTTTAAAATTTTCTCCTCCTCCCTCCCCACCCCTTCCCCAAGATGGCATGTAATCTGATATAAGCTCTACACATACATTCCTATTAAACACATTTTCATATTAGTCATGTTGCATAAAAGAATCATAACAAATGAGAGAGACCATGAGAAAGAAAACAAAAGAGAAAATAGTCTGCTCTGCTTTGCATTCCCACTCCATAGTTCTTTCTCTGGATGTGGATGGCATGGAAACAAGTTATATTAAAATAAAATTATTAAAATACTTTTAAAAAACAAATTTATGTATCACATTAAGAACTCTAGAGGTTATAGGGAGACAATGGAAATTATTGAAGACATGGTCAGATTTATGGTTTGGGGGATATTACTTTGGCAGTTGTGTGGAAGATGGAGAAGAGAGGCTTGAGAAAGGGAGACCATTTAGGAGACTATGGCAATAGTCCAGATGATAGGGGAAGAGGGCCTGAGTCAGGATGGTGGCTTCATGAGTAAAGAAGGGGACAGATGCGAGAATGGTTGTAGAGGTAAAGTCGACAAGATTTGACAGCTGATTGTATATGTTGTGTGGGGGTGTGTGGGCAATTGGAGGGTGCAATGAGGTTGGATGGGTAGGTGTTTCCCTGAGTGATAGAGGGAAGTTTGGAAGAGGGATATATTGGAGAAGAGGATCAAATATTAAATACTCTTTTTCATTCTTTTATTTCTTGATTTCTCATAAAGTCACTAGCTTCCACTTGCTCCATTCTAATTTTTAAGGTAGTATTTTCTTCAATGGTCTTTTGGACCTCCTTTTCCATTTGGCTAATTCTGCCTTTTAAGACATTCTTCTCCTCATTGGCTTTTTGGAGCTCCTTTGCCATTTGGGTTAGTCTATTTTTTAAGGTGTTATTTTCTTCAGTAATTTTTTGGGTCTTCTTTAGCAAGTTTTTGACTTGTTTTTCATGATTTTCTTGCATCACTCTCATTTCTCTTCCCAATTTTTCCTCCACTTCTCTTACTTGCTTTTCCAAATCCTTTCTGAGCTCTTCATGGCCTGAGACCAATTCATATTTTTCTTGGAGGCTTTTGATGTAGGCTCTTTGACTTTGTTGACTTCTTCTGGCTGTATGTTTTGATCTTCTTTGTCACCAAAGAAAGATTCTGTAGTCTGAGTCCTTTTATTCTGCTTGCTCATTTTCCCATCCAATTGCTTGACTTTTGAGCTTTTTGTCAGGGTATGACTGTTTTCAGAGTGTAGAGTGCTTTGTCCCAAGCTTCAGGGGTTTTGTGCTGCTGTTTTCAGAGCTACTTCTATTCTGAGGTGGTATGATGCTCTCCTCCTGGCCTGTGCTTTGGTCTCTGAGTACAAGCATTCCTTTCTGCTGTGTAACTGTCAGGAAGACTCCCTCTCCACAATGCAAGCTCTGCCATACCAGCGCTCCTCCTCCTGCAAGAACCACCAACCAGGACCGTGACCCAGATCCATGCAGGACAAAGCAAGAGAACTCTGCCTTTGCACCAGCAAAGCACTCCCTGCAATCCCGCTCTGATTCGCTGCTTGATTCCTCCCACCATGTGGGCCAGGGAGCTGCCCACTGCCTCCAGGGCTGGGGCTGGACCAAGCACTTCTCTCCCCCAGATCCAGCAGTTTTCCCTCTGACTTGCTCTGTTGTCTCTGGTGTTTGTGGGTTGAGAAGTCTGTTAACTGCCACAACTCAGTGATTCAGGGCCCTGAGGCCTGCTCTGCCTGGTATACTCAGGGCTGGTCTGTCCTGGCACAGCCTATGCTGGGCTGTGCTCTGCTCCCAGTATGGTATGATATCCCAGTGACCATCCAGGTGATCTTGAGCTGGAGACTTGTTTCCCTCTGTTATTTTGTGGGTTCTGTAGCTCTAGAATTTGTTTAGAGTCATTTTTACAGGTATTTGGAGGGATTTGGGGGAGAGCTTAAGTGAGTCCCTAAAACCTTGATCCTAAGGACAATGTAGTATTACAACATGCAGCCAATTTGTTCCCTGAAGAGAAGATGGAGAGAACTGTCAAATAGCTACAGAGGAATGTATCCAAACTCTAGACAAAGTTGTTAGGAAGGAAAATTTGCTTCCACTGTCTCAGTCTCCCTTTTCTATGGCTTTTCCTGCTCCTTTCTCTACCTCTTCGATCTTATGGTCTCTATTTAGGCATCTGGCGCTCTTTTGCTCTCTCCTCTTTCCTTTCTGATCAAAATTTGCTCTCAGTTGTCTAGGATCACACAGTTATTTGGTGTCAGTGGCAGGATTTAAGCACAAGTTAAGACCAAGTTGGCTGCAGGGCTGGGGATTTGGAGGCTCTTGGGCTTATCAGCCCATCACTAGCAGTTAGCTGATGCCTGGTCTTGGTGGTGGCAGGTCCTTCCCCACAATGA
This sequence comes from Phalanger gymnotis, assembly GCA_028646595.1. Lineage (NCBI taxonomy): Eukaryota > Metazoa > Chordata > Mammalia > Diprotodontia > Phalangeridae > Phalanger > Phalanger gymnotis. Next base: position 2,121 of record JAQQSZ010007850.1, on the reverse strand, counting down.
TTGCTCCCTTTGCTGATGACTATGGGCACTACCACCTCTAATACCCACTTTCTCTCAGACCAGGGTGTGATGGAGCTAGCTCTAACCAGCTTGAGAGAGCTGATTTTCAAGTTTTCAGTTTGAGCATTTACATCATGGAATTCAGCAAATGCTATAAAATCAAGGTATGATTTATTGTTTTATTGGTTATCTAGATTTAAGAAAATGATGGAAAAATGTTAGTGATGTAGATTAAACTTAAAAAAGGTGTCATGATCCCTCTCACCAGAGGATAACTATTTATCAGCACACCCTTGCCTCCTACCCTGGTAATATAGCCCAAGACCCAGAATCCAAGAGCCCTATGAACTGTAATGCTTCCTAGACCATCAACCCTGCTACCATCTTGGTCACCAGAGTATATATTCAAATCCTGCCTTTTATACCCGCTGCGTGACTCTGGTTAACTAAGAACAGGTTTGAATGAGAGAGAGTAGAGAACAGAACAAAAGAACACTATACACCAGAAGAGGAGCCATAGTATGGAAGAGATAGGAAGAAGTAGGGGGAAACATGGAAAGAAGAGACTGGGGCAGTGAAGGTAGATTTTCCTTTTAATAATTTTTTTTCTGAGAGACTTTGAGTTCCTGTTTCTAGCCTAGACCCCACTGCTGTCACTCAGGGAGAGCAATCGTTGTGGAGATGAGAACTGGCAACTGCCTCTTGCAGGTGTGACAACCCCTCCTCCCTCAACAACCACACCTACAGAGGGCCTGGAAAAAGACGGTTATGGACCGCAAAATCCTTGGCATTGCCAAATGGCACAACATCAAGAATAGACCAGATCTTATCAATGAAAATGATATTAAAGGATATTTGTTACCATCTGCTTTTTTTGAGCCACTCTGAGAACCTCAGGACCTTTGCATCTGTAGCTTGAACTTGAATATGTCATCTCCACCTACTAGAATCTGAGCTATTTGAGAGCAAGGACATCTTTGCTTTCCTATTTGTATTCCTAGCACCTACACCTGTGCTACAGTGCTTTATACCTAGTAAGTTCTTAATAAATGTTTTTTTCATTCATCCACTATGTTTATTTCTTTAAATCACTTAGTTCAACAATTCAGCCTGCTACCATACAGATTTAGATGCTTAAGCAAACTTTTTCAATGATTAAGATAATGATAGTTGACCACAATAGGAAGCATAGAGCTATTGATTTGTCTCAGAGTGATTTGGGACTTTATATTTCTTGGCTTGAGTGTAATAATATAATGTAGGACATCTAAACTAGACGTCATGGCACTGTGTTATTTGATAACCAGGTGATAGTGCTTATTGAATAAGCAATCACATGACAAGCCACTGGCTATGAATCCTATGTGAAAGTAGGAAAATCATCTAAACTTATTATTTCAAAGTTTTGTCATCTCTAAATAAGGATAATGGTAAGGATTTACTTTTCAGAATTCTTATTAAAATGGTTATCAAAGCATTCGACAAACATAAAACCCCAAATGATAATTTGTAAAATATAATTTTCTACACCCAAAGGAAAATGAGAAAAGACTAAATTTTAAAATTAAATTTGGTAATTTCTGTAAAATGTTATGTCTGAATGTTGATATATTCCAAAACATTGAAGGAATATCCAGCCAGAAGGCTAGCAGCTGCAGAAACTTACTCCACTAACAGAAGTGGGAATTATATAAATTTGTAGAACCAATAGAGTCTTTTATGACATTAGCTTTCCAAGTTTTATTGAAAGTTTCCCAGTGGTCTCAGCAGTATTATGAAAAAAAATTGTGAATTCAGAAACTACTTATTAAAGGAAGCAAAAACAATTAACAAAATCGTTTTGGCCGAAGATAATTATCATCTAGGCAAAAAGTAGTACAAATTATTTTTTTTTATTTTTTAGTTTTCAGCATTGATTTTCACATGCATTTGAATTACAGATTTTCTCCCCATTTCCACCCCCCCCACTCCAAGATGGCGTACACTCTGGTTGCCCTGTTCCCCAGTCTGCCCTCCCCTCCGTCCCCCCATTCCCCTCCGTCCCCCCATTCCCCTCCCATCCCCCTTTCCCTTACTAAAAAAAAACTTTTTTACTTTTGAACATCTGTTTTTCTAAAACCT
>JAQQSZ010007849.1:0-13196 GCA_028646595.1 Phalanger gymnotis | reverse complement strand
CTGCTCTGGGGGGTTTCTGGGCAGTCCCTGAAACGAGCAGGTACAGGAACCTCCCTAACACCAAGTCAGCTCCCTGTGTAGGACCTAAGACAGACAGCCTCAGCCTGGGCAATTGTGCTTGGGGAGCTGGTTCACAGTCAAGTCTGTGCCAAGAAAGCTGCAGCTCTCCCATTCAGTGAGTGGGGCTTCCTAACTGCTGCTCCCCAGCAGTAGAGAGCAACTTGTTACAGACAACAGGATGGAGAATGGAGAAGAACCAGGATGCCACCCAGAGAGCACTACAATAACAGCCCTGGAGAACATGTCAGAGCTGCCCTAGCCACTTCTGCTGTCCTTCTATGGGTGTGTTGGACACAAGGATTCTTAGCATGTGCGTCTTCTTGCTGGTAGGGGGTCCCCTATGGGGTGGATGGGTGTGCAAGCCCCTGTGGACATAAAACTCTTCTCTTGGCACTTGGCTTGTGCCATTGATTAAAAGTTTTTTGCTTGGAACTCTTTTGTCTTCTGGTTGGCTGCTAAAAGTGAACATGTTGGCTGGGGCCCCGAGCCATTTCTTTATACGGAAGCTGACTCTCAAAGTGTCTCCAACCTTGGATAGTGTGGGATCGATACAGTGGTGGCAGTATTGTTCGAAGTGTAACTGTGAACGACAATGCTATTCTGACTGATGAGAACATTCCAGTCAATGACAAAGGACCTAGGCAGGAAGATGCTGTCCATGTCCAAAGAAAGAACTGATCTATGGAAGGATGTAGTCTAAGTTCCACATACATATCCAACTCAAATGTTGGCCTTCTCTAAGCAGAATTGGGAAGGAGACCACTCTAAATTCAAAATGTGACAGAAAATAAAATAAATATAAAATGAAAAAAAAACAACCTTGGACAGATTTTCTAGCAGTCCACAGGTGAGGGGAGTCCCACCAACTCAAATTTCTATGAAGTTTTAAAAGTGCTTTTCTTGTGGGGAGTATAAGTATTGTGAGCTCCATGTACAAGAAAGGAAATAGGCTCAAAAAAGTAGCATTATTTGCCTTAATGTCACTCAGCTACCAGAGGAACAAATCAGGTAATTACAAAGGTGCTACCAAGAGACTTACTGGAAACTATCATCTTCTTCTCCATTAATTTCTGAAGGATAGAAGACCTTTCTGAAGTCGGAGCTGATCCGGTTACGATTCACTCTCACTTTTAACCTTGAACAGGAAAAGGGTCACTGAGGACATGCTTCTTCCCGAGGCTCGGAGGCCTCCCTGGTGAGTACCAGGCTGAAATGCTAGAAACCAGCGCCTACCTGGACTTTTGACAAAGTTCACTTTCCATGTATCCAGCAGGGATTTTAAGCCACTGGTTTGGGCTGATATTCTGCCGGGCAAGGGATGATCGAGGCAGCTTGGCCAGCCGCTCAGCTTTCTCTATTTCTTTAAACTCCTTCATTGTGTATAGTTTTCCTACATGGAGAGAAGCAGCAGATGAGAGCTTGAATTTAGTCACCTCTGGGTTGTTGTTGCAGTGTGGGGTGGCGGATGGGGCAGCTGGCAGCTCCAAGTACCTGTCTCACACTGAAGGATGGCTCTGTTCTCCTCATCTCTGTCTTGCTGGGCTTGTAATAGGGGATCATGGAATGGTGGGAGAGTAACCTGGAAGAAACAGAACCTGTTGAAGGCTTGGTCTGAAGAGAGACATTGCTCCAGGGGCATCAAAGAAGCTTCCTCCTCAGCCGACCCAGGCATCAGAAGCACTGGGCCTTCAGAGGAGGGGAGAGGCTCCAGAGCATGGCCAGTTCACACAGGGCAAGGGTCCTCAGAGGTGACCTCTCCAGCCAAGGAACCAGAGCCGGCTGCTGCCCTCTCTGCCAACAGGGGAAAAGGAGCCTCTGCATAAGAGAGCCCAGAATTCTGCAAGTGGGACCATAAGCAGACTGACTTGTGCAAAATCCTTGTATCAAAATCTCATCCAGGGCAGCTGGCCAGGCCTGAGGGTCCCTGCTCCTGGTCAGGGCCAACGTGGCCATGGCTTTTCTGTGGGACCGCAGCCTCGTCCATGCCCTTCTGGGGGACATTCCACCAGCAGCTGGGTACTGCTCCTCCATCCCAAGTAAGCCACTCCCAGGATGGAACATCTTGTAGAAGACTGGCTGATGTCAGGCTGCTGCCTAGGATGGACCACACTAGAGTTGCCATCTCTATAGGCCCCCAGTGCTGACCCCTTCATTTCAGTGGCTCACCACCACCATCACCATTCTTCTCATCCTGTGAATTCTCATCCTTGTCCTTCTATTGACAAATACCAGATTTCAAAATGACTTTTATTGACATCAGCTGGCCTGTAAAGGGGTAAAATTTAAAAACCCATCCGTTCTTGCCTCAAGGAATTTAACTGACCTTGGAGAATGTGTGAGAAAGAAAAGAAATTTGAGCCTGATATCCTTACTCCACCAAGCTATCCTTCGAAGGTGTCTGGTTTGCTGTCCAAAAGTCTGGGCCACTATCTCATACCTGGCCTCGAAGAGCACTTCTTAGTCTCATGAGAAAAGAAGGAGGTTGTTGCTAGCCCCCATTACCAAATTTCTAACCAAACATATTGTTCCCTGCACTTCAGCACTGTAACCAGTCATGTTGCCTCCAATACTATGATGGCATCTACTTTGTTCTGTTCTTTGTTCTGTGCTCCCCAAAACCTATAAAAGGGGAGCTATGCTTCTGCTGTCTCCTTGGCATTAACAGAGGCAAGCCATGGACCCATTTATTGGCAAGTAGCTTGCCTCTGCTAATAAACATTATCTTGTGCAGAGATCTGCCTCAGTTTACCTTTTTGTTAAAATTCAATAGAGACAATTAGTGGCAGTGGTAGGATAAGGAAATAAGAGCTGTCCTGCCCAGATCCTTATCAGACCCTCCCCCTATTCTATTGGGTCCAAGTGGAACAAATTTTCCACAAAGGAAGGGTTTCTGTTAGGGACTCTGGCGGTGGCTTGGCTCCATATCCACAACATTTTCAGATCTTCTCCAGGCAAAAGGGGTGTTGTATGATTTATGTCTGTTCTGAGTGTTTCTATTTGTGTTAGCTGCAGCTTTTGAATTTGGACTTAAACGGCTATAAATAGCAGGAAGGCCATCCCTCCTAGGTCACCTTCACGGAGCTGCATCTCCATCACACAGACCTCTTGCAAAAGGCTAGAGAGGTGAGAGGGGAGCACGCGCCAGGCAGAAAACTTTTCTGGCCTGGAGATGTTGGGGAGGCATCGGATTCCAGCAACGTCCTTTGAGGATGGAGGAATTAAAATGCTGAGCTGGGAACGCTCTCTTTTTTCAGTGTATCTCTTGTGAGGAAAAAAGTTTTATTCCTGAATCAGGAATAAAAGGACAAACACAGGATGACAAATTGATTTCCAAATTTCTGTGTTTGAAATAATAAGGTCTCCAACAATAAAACCGAGTAAAGCTATGTGTCGGTCTGTCAGTGGCATTTACTTTAATTGTATCAGGCAGAGATTCCTTGAGCAAGAGATATAAATTATCAGATGAAGTGAACTATTCAAAAGGCTATAACTACAGCTTTGACAGTTGGTTGTTGTCCTTTCTTCTTGAAGAGGACCCAAATGACCTCAGTGTCAGGGTCAAGCTCCAGACCAACATAAGCTCAAAGAGCTCTACTACAGGTCAGGCACGAATAGTCCACGGAAACGTTTGGGGTGGATTTTCTAAATTTGTGGACCTCACATTTATTTTGAGCTGCCTTAATTCTCCTTCACTCATAGAGCACAATGCCTTCTCTGATGTAGGCACGCCATGCTGGGCGGTGCTGTGCCAGTGTCTCCCGTGTCACACAATCAATTCCAAAGTTCTTCAGAGGCCTTGAGAGTGTCCTTGTATCACTTCTGACCACCATATGAGTGCCTGCCTTGTGTGAGATCTCTGTACTTTAGGTAAACATATGTTTGGTCTTTGAACAACGTAACCAGCCCACTGGAGTTAGACTCTGTGCAGTAGAGTTTGAATGCTTGGCAGTTCAGCTCAAGAAAGGACCTCAGTGTCTGGTATCTTATCCTGCCAGGTGCTCTTCAGAATCTTCCTAAGACAATTCAAATAGAAATGATTCAGTTTCCTAGCATGGCGCTGGTAAACTGTTCAGGTTTCACAGGCACGTAACAATGAGGTCAGCACAGTGGCTCTGTAGACCTTTAGGTTGGTAGTCAGTCTAATACCTCTTCTCTCCCACATTTTCCTTCAGAGCCTCCCAAATGCTGAGCTAGCACTGGTAACGTGTGCGCCAACCTCATCGTGTACATCCCTGGAAAGTACACTACCAAGGTAAGTGAGCTTATCCACGGCATTCGTTATTTCTCTATTTGCTGATGGTTCCACATGTGGATGGTGCAGTGCTGGCTGGTGGAGAGCCTGTGTTTTCTTGGGGTTGATGGTTAGGCCAGAATTAGAACGAGCAGAAGAGAACTGATTCCATACTCTGTTCATCTCATCCTCAGAGGCTGCACTGAATGCACAATCATCTGTGAACTGACTGAGTGCACAATTATCTGCAAACGAAATGTCACACATCAATCCTCCCTCCACTTTAGTCTTGACTTGTAGCCTTTTCAAGTTAAATAATTAAGTGTGGTAGCTGGCCTCGATACCATTTCATTCTGGTTGAAGATGTCTGACAACATGGCTGAAAATATGCTAAAAACATGGGAGCAAACACACAGCCTTGGTGACTAGGAAAGCACGAGAGCACTGTCCATTATCCAAAATCCAGACAAGCATGCATTGATGTATAATACTGATGAATTTCTCCAGGCAACCAAATTTTGCCATAATTTCCCACAAGCCCTGACAGCATTAAAGGCCTTGTTGAGATCAGACCTCTCTTCTGCTCCTGGCATTTTTCCTGGAGTTGTCAGACAGCAAACGCCGTATCAACCATTTCTGAAGACACACTGGCCCTGAGGTAGATGACTATCTTCCAGGTGAAGGATCAGCCTATTAAGGAGGACTCTAGTAAGAATCTCACCAGCAATGACCAAGCAAGAGATGTCCTGTGATTGTCACAGGGCAATTTTTTTTCTTTTATCTTTATAGAGATGGACAATGGAGGCATCCTTGAACTCCTAGGGGATAACTCCTCTTGTGACATAACCCTTAAGATTTCAGTTAGCTTTTGTATGAGAAGTGGATCCCCTACCTTGTAAATCTTAGCTGGAATAGAATCAGCACCAGGCATTTTGCCACACGAGAGGAGCCTAGTGGCATTCATTCAAAATCTCTTTTTCAGTTGGAAGTTCAGCTAGACAGGGATTGACTTCGACCTGAAGTAAACAGTCAGTGGCTTCAGCATTGATTGATGATGGTCTGTTGAAAACACTATGGAAGTGTTCAGCCCATTTCTCCAGGATTATGTCCTTATTACTAATCAATGTGGCTCCATTGGCACTGAGTAGTTGAGATGCACTATAGGTCTTTGCCCATAAATAGCCTTCAGGGCATCATAAAAGTGTTTTGGTTTGTTACTATCAGCATAAAACTGAATTTCATCTGCCTTCTTATTGAGCCAAGAATCTCACATCTCTCTAAGCTTCACTTGCGCTTTATTTTTGATGAAGATGAAATATCCTGCTGGCATACCCTATGGAGTTCTTGTTTTTCATTTAGCAGCTTCTGAATTTCGCCATCATTTTCATCAAACCAGTTTTGATGTTTGTGAGTGTTCTGACCCAGATGAGCAAATGCAGTGCTGTACACCAAATCTCTGAAAGCTACCCACTCCCTTTCTGCTCCACTGTTGCCAACTGTGTGTTGGCTCAGCTTTCCCTCCAGGTTAATAATGCTTCTCCTGCTTGGAGAAGTGCGCTATTCTGCTGACATTAAATCTTCTGGTACTCATCTTGCCTTGGGGCCATTGCTTTTGTTGAACACAAATATTTAGTTCAGAGAGGATCAGGTTACGATCAGTCCAGCACTCTGCACCACACGTCACTTTCATCACTCTCGCATCCTGTCTGGCTCTCCTCCTTATGAGGACATAGTCTATTAAATGCTATTGTCTGCTGTGAGGATAAATCCATGAAGTTTTATTGCCTTTAGGTAAACGGAAGACAGTGTTTGTGATGAGAAGGTCGTGAAGTCCACTAATCTTCAGTAGTAAGCGACCAATGGTGTTGCTGATTCTGGTTCCCTTCCTTCCCAGGAGTCCCTGTGATGTCTGGCAGTTTGAGCCTATTCTGGCATTAAAATCACCCAGAATTATAAGAAATATTAGAGCAGCCCATATCTCTCACAATTGTCTGTTGGTGAGCACTTGTATATCTACAACTGGGTCTGTATATGGTCTGTCTGTGACATTTTATTAAGATTGTTTTCAGAAAATTGTATGTATGACACTTGAGTGTATCTATTTTTTGAGTTCTTTAAGCCTTCAAAACAAGTCTCTTTCTTTTTCCTTTCTCTTTTCATTTCTGCACTCTTTGGATGCTTTGGGAGTGCAAGGGGGGAGATAAGGGGTAAGGGAATTTTTCCCCTCAAAATGTAGAAATTTATGGTATTGTAAACTAATTAAAAATTGAATTTATGACAGAAGGGTAAGTTCCCTACTGTGCATCTCCAGATTTTGTGTTAAATGCTTTTATAAATGCTGAAATAACCTAATAAGTTTGGGAGTTAATATTCTTTAGAATTTAAGTGAAATGAGCCCCCTTCCTGTCCCCACCCCATCCCACCACCCAGCATGAAAGATTTATTGTTTTACAGCCAAGAAAGGAAAGTCATTTTTTCTGATTAGGGAGAAGCTTGTAAGTAAAAAAAAACCAGACCACATTTAACATTTTAAAAGTTAATTCTGCCTACAAAAACAGAAGCTTATTTAAGAAAGCAACCTGAAATGTGAAATTTATTGGGATAAATGCTTTGTTATTTGTTATCATTATATTATTCACTTCCATGAATACTATACCAAAACTAAATTGTTACTTGAATAGTCCAAATTTTTGTAAGCTGATAAAGATTTTTTAAAATTGCTAAAGGCATCTTAGAGGATTTTTGGTGCTTCCATTTTTAGGGAATAACAGAATGGGTAATAATTCAACAGTTTTAACTGTTACAATTAAAATATTGGTAAAGTCAGAACTATGGTGAGTAAAAGTTTTTGGCAAGTCATTGGTTTTGTTTAACAACTGTGTATGCTAAAATTATAAAGGAAAAATTCAGTGAAGTAAAAATTAAAGATTATAATAATCTGAAATGCTTTCGAAATAAGAATTTAGGGCATGAACTTTAAAAAGTTAAAGGACATTTAAGGGAAGAATATAGAAGACAACAAGATGGGTGTGGATTTTTGGATTACAGGAAAGATGTTAAAAGAAAGGTTTGAGGGAACTTCTGTCTTTAAGTAGGAAAGTTGTGTGAAACTTCATCTATTTCTTTTATTGGACACCATAGTAATAAAAATTGCAGCTTAATTTGGAAGCATATGGGGAAAAGTTATAGAGAGCTAGGTGTAAACTGATAAGCAATTAGAACCCAGATTTGAACTAAATTAAAATGTATTTTTATGTGGGATGATTGGGGTAGATTAAATCTAATACCAGACTATTTCAAAAATCTTTGGCAGTGAATTAACTGGAAATAGTAACCCCATAATATGAAATAATGCTTTGAATACATGGCCTTTGTGAAATATATAATGCTCAATGAAATTATAAATTGAGATTCTGTGTGATGCCTTTTGGAAAATAAATCCAAATGTAATTGAATTTATTCTGGTCTCCTAAGTGAAAGTGTGGCCCACCTGATAAGATGCTTATGATGAGTCAGGATTTATTCTACTATTTGGCATTAAGGCAAAGTGTTGGGAAAATGCATGGATCTGGAAATTTGTTAGCTATGTGATATTAAAACAAGTTACCTCAGTTTACCAATCTGTGACATGAATAAAATGGCTAACGTAAATTTGATTATTCAGTTGAATAGAAATATTGTTAAAATGGTAAATTTTTTGAAATCTGGATTCTTTTGTTTTGGATTCAATTGTTAAAAGAATGATGTTGATGTTTGTCCTTCATTCTCAAAGAGAGAGGTGATGCCATGACATGCAAGTGAATTGGATTTAAGTGAGGGAAAGCTGTTTAAAGTCACCATGTTTGAAACTATTGAATTTGGAATACAGTAGATAATGATGTTCTTACTGTGGTTTAGATATAACAGAAATCTCTTTCAAATGCTGCATCTATGTAATGAAGAATTTTAAGGTCTTACAAACCCTGAAAGTATAGTAAGGTTAGTTGGTTTAACAGTAGCTTATAAAAAAACTACTGTTTAGCATTTTGTGAATTAACCTAACACTAACTTCAAACCAGCAAAGTTTTATCTTGTGTGATTTCATTTGGATTTTGTATATGTTACTATTTGCTACTGGAGTCTTTGATGAACTTGTGCTAATGTCTTTCCAGACTTTGAAGACTGCGAATTTAAAAACCATTTGTGGTAGTATGACTGTTTTCCTGTATGAAGATAATGTGGAAATGTATTTCACTGAATTAATATCATTTGATTAGCATGGAGTTTTGCTTCATGTTTTAAATTCATGTATCATGTTCCTGAATTTTCTTGTTGTAAATTCTGAGAATCCAATGAACAGGAAATGCTGTTAAGCTAATGGCACAATCATATCATTGGAGATTTGATTCCTTTTGATTTGGGTACTGTGAAATTACTGATTTAGTTGTTGGAGGCTTTTATCATGGTACTTAAAATCTATTAAGTATTTAACTGAGTATATTTTAAAAGGAAAGAATTATAATTGCTTACGTTATGAAAAAGAAAAGAAAATGGATGGAAAAAAGACCTTTTAAAAAAATTCCTTATTTGTAAACCTGCCAGCTTCAGCAAGGTCATGAATCATTATCGGCCCTGTAAGAGACTGGGGAACAGGGTTCTCCTTACCCATAACACTCCTTGAATAAAGGGAAAAAATTTTAAGTGTGTTTATAGTCTGGAAATGATGTGGTTATGATAATCATGAAGGCATACTTGGAATGGTCTATACTGAAGTTACATCTTTAACCAACTTAGTCTTTTTTTTTTTGCAGGGGGGGGAAGGCAGGGCAATTGGGGTTAAGTGACAAGCCCAAGGTCACACAACTAGTAAATATGTCAAATGTCTGAGGTTGGATTTGAACTCAGGTTCTCCTGACTCCGGGGCTGGTGCTCTACTCACTGCGACACCTAGCTGCCCCAAACCAACTAAGTCTTAACAGACTCCAGTCTTAGAAATAGGAGTTAGTAAACTATCCTATATTCTCTATGTGAATTTACAGAATGCGATTACTTTATTAAATTCCAATGATTGCCCTTTTGCTTCAGGATGACTTTTAAGCTGTATCTGAGAAGGAGAAATGCTAGAAGGGAGTTAAGTCATCTTTCGTGATTTTTTTTAGAAGTGCTGGTAACTTTTCATTTGCTAGCTATTTCAATACACAAATTGAGAGTACTGAGAGCAATTGTGCCCAGCCCTTCTGTGATTAGTGAGACTTTGCTGTTGGAAGCGAAGCCTTTTGGGACCCTGAATTTTCTTTCTGAGATTCGTCTTCTAGTGTTTAATGAAACACTTCAAGAAAACGTCAGCAGCAAAATTGGAGGGATACCAGTGGATGGCTCTCTGTCTGTGGAAATAAGGCTGGGAGGCTGAGCTGGAGAAAGCTAAGGTTGCATCCTCTTGACTCCATGTCCTGTATAAGAAATCTTCCCACTTGGTTATTTCTGAGCCTGGCTGTATATCCTGCCATATGTTTGGTTGCTTATACTCTCTTACCTGAAACTGGGTGGAACTGAGGATGCTTTATCCCGTCATCCGTGTGCTATTCATATATTCTATGCCTGGATAGCATCATTGTTACAGATATTATCATGTCCCCACTTCTTCTTCTCCTAGCCAGTCTCTCTCACCAGGGCAGGTTAAGCTGTGATTTTTATGACAAATGTTGTTAAACAGTTAAGTAAATGCATATTTGGCCTTGTCATCTGCCTGCTTAGAATGATCTGTATCTGTGCATTGGAAAAGGTCCTTAAGGTTTTCAGAATAGTTAGGCTACAGTATAAGAGTCTGTGGGACCAAAATATAAATCTATTAATTAGCTCAAGTTACAATCAGGAACATCTTTTATATTGTTATAATGAAAATAATTTTAGTGTAATGAGTTTTCTTGGAGGAGAATCACTTATGGAATATTTTGTGTTATCTCAAGGGGAAAGTCAATTTTATTTAGCTTTATTATTTAATTTGGGATTAACAACTTTTCCTAGAATATGTCCTGTGGTGCAAACATGGTTTATTGGAGACACCTTCTTTAATATGTACTCTTTGGAATTCGATTACTTCTGATGCTTACACATTCCATCCCAGGACTTCCTGCTACAATTGAAGTTAACTTGCAACTTTTAAGTAAATCCCTTTGTGTATTAGAGGTCATCTTCTTATAAAACTGTTCTGTGACCCATGCTTTCCTGAAAGAATTAGGTCCTTATCAGTTTCTATTCCTCTTAAGAGGGGAACTGGAATTTACTGAGTTGAAACTGAATGGAAATTAATTGAAATCAAGTGGTACTTAAGTTTGGGGTTCTAAATAATTAATAGTTAAAGTAAAAATTATAAAGTAAAAATGTTGAGTAAAAGTTTTAAGAAAAAATGTAAGAATACAAGAAGAGTTAAATATATATGCATATATGTGTATATATATATATGTATATATATATATATACTTTTAAAGGTTTTAAGAATTCTACCTTCTGTGGTATTTAAAAATATTTAGTTGGAATGTATGAGGTTCAGGAGGACTAGCCCTGCTGGTGTGAGGGCTTTCTGAGCCTTTCAGGGCTGCTCATCCACCTTTGGTGTCCACCTTCACCTAACTCTAATCTGTTCCTCCAGGAAGCATGTGCAGTGGCCACACCCTAGTAAAACCATCTTGGTAGACGGGCTAAAACAGTCTGTGAGTGTAACTGACAGACTTCAAACCTGTTGGTGAGTTGGTGGGGGGTGAGGGTATCTATCCCACACTTGTGAAGCCTTCCCATAGCAGAATGGGTGGATGCGAACAGTTTGTTCCAGGGGCCGTGAAGGCAGCTGAAGCAGGCGCTATAGAGCGCTTAGAGCTTGGTGAGACACAGAAGATGCCAAGGTTATCCACTGAATCCCAGGCCATTGCCAGTCATTCCAATGACTGGAAGAGTGAGGCTGATGACTTTGTGTATCTCTGTCTCACTTAAATCGAATTCACACCAAGTCAAGAATCACCTGTGATGTCATTGGTCATCTTTGAAGATGAAAGACAGACACAACAGCAGCAAAATACTTAGCTTTTGATTTTTCAGTTTGTATTTGAATTTCTTTTCAGAAGTGTTAACAGCTTGCTAACTTCTATCACAGAAAGGTAAATAATAATGGAGTCAGTACTGATTCAGGAAAGTGCTCAGTCCTAGTTTCCTTGTCTACTTTGGTCACTGTTAAATCTTTCACCACAAGGACTAATTTCAAGTCAGATTCCCATAGGCTTGGCTCTTTTTAAAACGATTCTTCCTTTAGCTTGTTGTTAACAATATGTGAACCAGGAACAAAGTTTAAAGATAGAAACAGCCAGGGGTGTTTAAAACCAAAATTCTCTGAGGTTTCCAGTGAACTATGGATTCCTAATTTAATGTTAGCGGAACCACAAGGTTTGAGCTGGTTTTAACTAATTTTTGGAGAGGCATTATTGAAGAGGTTGTCCAAGATCTGCTTTGTAAAAGATTTCAGCAAGAATATCCAAAAATTTCTACAAGCAATATGGAACCAGAGAAGTAAATCTACTGAAGAGGAGACCCAAGGACTTCCAAGAGAAGGTATTCCCAGATCAGAGAGATGATGCAGGACATCTGAGGTCCAAGATGAAGTGTGCTGCTTCAATGGACGTTGGGGGTGGGATGCTGGGATGCTGTGATGCCTGGAGACTTGATGGCAGTTAATGTTAATGGTCAAACTAGGATTGCTTTGGTCTTCCACTGCACAAGTATCTGTTTGCTGAGTTTTGGAGAAGTGTAAATCTGTCTTCTAAATTTAATCCATGGTTTTAGACACCCCTGCTATGACTTGTGCTGTGATTAACCAGCACAATCGTTGTTCGTTTTCAACTTTCCATTAGCTATTGTGTTAATGCCTGTGGAATTTGTGTACATGTGCATTACTGTTGATAATGATCGTGTTAATGATCTTAAAAGATTATTGACAAGTCATCTATGAGAAGGACATATTTCTCATTGATCAAAGGGAAATTGAGAAGATTCAAATTGATCCCGTATCACTTCTTATCGATCCTATTTATGAGTCATTGATTTTGCCCTGTAACTACTTAAGTCACGGTTCTTTGTCTCTGGCCTGTGATGGGTTAAGTTTTAACCACCATCTAGTCTTGCCTCAAGGAGTCTGACTGACCTTGGGGAATGTATGTGAACAGAAAGGCTGCACACAGCTATCCTTCAAAGAGGTCCAAAAAGGGCTGGTCCATTGTCTCTAACCATTGCATCTGTCCCATGAGAGAAGATGTTGTCTGGTTGTCGCCAGTCCCATTACCAAACTCCTATCCATCATGCTGTTCTCAGGCCCATGATGTAATCTATCCTACTCTCTGCTTTGTGCTTTTTCTCCCAAAACCTCCAGTGGGGGAGATGTCCTTTTACTTGGGGTCTTTGGCATTAATGGAGGCCAGCCACAGACCCATTTATTGACAGGCAGCACACCCCTGCCAACAAATCTTATCTTGTGTGGAGATCTGCCTCAGTTTACCCTTATGTTAAAATTCAATCGCAAAGGGCAGTTTGTTGCTGCCAATGGATGATAAACCAGACCCAGAATTGGAGGGAAGAAGAGTGCAGGTGAGGCGGCTCCACGACTTTGTTTGGCCTCATCTCCCTGCAGCCCAGGATGAGACCCTGCACCAAGCAGCATCTCAGAGGAGGGGCTCCTGCTCATAGGGTGGGTTTGGCCCCAGACTGAAGCTTTCTTCAGCTAGTTTTCTACTCCATGGCAGGGAGAAGAGGCTGAATGACCGGTAGGCATCAAGAGAAGCAAATTGTGTGCAAAAGGCACGGGCAGCTCATTACTAAACACCAGGAAACAAAGAAGCCAGAGGAAGTGGTTCCCAGCTGGGATTTTGTGACATCTCCCAGCCTC
>JAQQSZ010007848.1:0-13197 GCA_028646595.1 Phalanger gymnotis | reverse complement strand
AGGGCAGACTGGGGAACAGGGCAACCAGAATGTACGCCATCTTGGAGTGGGGGGAGGAAGGAAATGGGGAGAAAATTTGTAATTCAAACGCCTGTGAAAATCAATGCTGAAAACCAAACATGTCAAAAATAAATTTAAAAAAAAGTTATAAAAAAATAATAAAAAAAAAAGACTTGAAATAAGTTGGTGTGCAAGTCTCTGTAAGCACTCAAATCTTTGAGTGACTCAACCAGAATAATTTCCAGAGGCCAATCAGTGCTCATGTAGTTAAATAAAGAAGAGGATTTATCCTCAACAAATATTTACAGATTTTCAGACTACAAGGGAATTTCAGTGGCCATCTAGTCTACTAACCTTACAGGACATCCACTACGAAGCTCCAGAAAAGTGTTAGTTCATCGTCTGCTTGAAGATCTATAAATAAATGTGACCTTATTACCTCCCAAAGAGGCCAAATCCTCTACTGTGGCATCCCTCCCCCCTCCAATCATTAGGAAGATTTTATCCCACATTATGCCACAATATATTTCATTAAAGCATCTGTCCCTTGTTCCTAGCTCTGCCATTTGAGGTTAAATAGGACATATCTAATCCTGTTTTTCCTCATTACATCTTATCAAATACTTGAAGACAGCCATCATGTTCACTTGAATCTTCTCAAAGCTAAACATGTACAGTTCCTTTTGCCAATTCTTCTAATTTCTGAAATTGAGGCTCTTTACCCATTCTAATTGGTTTTCTCTAAATGTTTTTGAAATTATCAATATCTTCTCTCTAGAATGAAATATAACACAGAAGATATAGTCTGACAACATGAAGACTAGCATCTCCTTGTTCTTTTTAAGCTCTCTCAATGTAGAACAAGATTAGGTTAGCTTTTTTTGACTGCCTCATCAAACTATTGACTCATTTTTCATAGTTCAAAAACCATCAGAAAAAACATGACCGTCGTCTACATCTTTCTCTTTCCCTTGTTAAATTACTTTTTTATATACAAATAAAATCTTTACATTTAATCCTAATAAATATCATCTTATCAAATTTGTTTCAATGTTCTATACTGTCAAGATACTTCTAGATCTTTAATTTGTCATAAAAAGTGTGTTAGACTTTTCTGTTTTAATTTCTTTTCCTGAGATCATGGCAAAACATAAATTGCAGTATAGATGTGCCCAGACTTGGGGGCAACCCTAAGAGTTTAAGAGATTTAAAGACAGGATGTCCCTTGGGTAGAGCTGGGTGGAAGTTTGTGTATAGAAAGAAACCATTACCAATAAAGAGAGCAGTCTTATCTCTGACCTGTCTGGCTAGTAGAAATAGATTTGAGAGGAGATTGCAGAGAATGGAATGGAACAACACATATTTAGGAGTTTAAGAAATTCTGTTCTGATGAGCATAAAAGTACCAACCATTCAGAAGATCTTACCTGAAACTACCAGTTAACTTACTGAATCCTGTTTCATATCTTTCTATCAGCTCATACCTGGTGGTGGTGGTGGTGGTATTTTTAAAATCTTTTTTTGTGTGTTGGGGGGGGAGCTTTGTTGGTTAATAACGTATGTTTAATATCATTTTTTTTTCCTTTTGGAGTACCATAGACAAGAGACTAACAGATTTTAACATTTCTCCTTTAGGCATAAGGTGGAGGAGGGTTACAGTCCCAAGAGTGTGAGAAAAGGAAGCCTAATTCTTCTCAATTTAGAGGGCATTCCTCTTCCAGGACTGAACCCAGTCTGCCTACATGCATGAGTACAGTGACAGTGACTAGTCAGTAGAGAAGCAAAATGGTGCAGAGCCCCAGTCCTTTGGACCTGGTGACTGTCTTTCTGTTAGACTAAAATCTAAGTAAACCATATCTACAATACTTCCCTGATTAATTACTATTAGGTAATGTTGTTTAAAGAAAAGTAATCTCATTAGTTATTCCAGCATAGCCTGTTCCTGGTGATGCCGTTTTGTATCTTTGTGATCATCATTTCCTTTCTTTTGTATCCATAATGATCATTTTAGCAATACAGTCTAGATTTTATTCCCCGTGTGTCAAAGTCCATCTCAATGACCTATAGACTATAAATACTATTCAATCCTTTTATTTAATCAAACATTTGTCTTTCTGCTGTGATTCTTCTCTTATCCCTCACCATCTTTCAGATACCATTGGCAATGGAAAAGCACTCTATCTGCCATGCTACCTAGTTACCTCTAAGATTTGAATATGACAGAAATAAAAATCAGGAGACCTTGGTAGGGTAGATATAAGAAGTGAAAAACAGAAGAGTCTAGGATAACTCTTCAAATTCAGACACATTTGCTAGTATTTTCAGTGCTTTTGAACATGGTTCATATAGGTCAATAGATTTGAAATCATCAATGATAGTTAAGTACTCCCTTACATATCTTAGATATCAACTCTCAATTATCCATTTTTTTCTTGTCTTTTCCAGCCAAAAGGTTATTTTGTAACAAGAGAAAAATGAAAAGTTAAAAAAGAGCAACCATTCATTTTCTGGCTAGTCAGTTGTTATCTTACTGTCCACCCTTAGTAGTGATGTTAACCCTTCCTGGATTATTTTCCCTACCCCCACCTCAATAGCAGAAAAATATTTTTTATCTGTAGTTTTGAACTTTCCTTCTCAGACTTAGCTGATTCTGAGCTTTAGAACCCCCGACGTTGGTATTGAAGTATCATTTCAAGTTTTTGTATTCCTCCTGCTACCTACCTTTTTTCTGTATCAATTATATTCTCTAAAACTCCAGATTATGCCTAGATTCCTTCCAGCATGTACCAAACCCTGAAAAGTGTCACTAGAATCTCCTTTAACCCATTCTCCCTTCAGTCTGATGGACACAGCTAAGGACCCCGAACCTAAGAACCTTGGGAATAGCAATGTACTTTCCTCCTCAAACAATTAAACCTGCTTCAAGCCCAGATCCCACTGCCATCAGTGAGGGAAGAAATCATTGTGGTGAAAAGTTCCACTTTCCTCATCATCAGCCCCACTAATTTTTGATTAGCTTCTACCAAAATGCAAAAGAATTAAAAAAGGCCTTAAAGTGGCAACAACTACCAGATTACCAGTCCTGTTTCCAACTCAGACCTCTCAATAGTACTCTGGAGAAAAAAAATGCTGTGGAGAAGGGGCCAGCCTTCCCCAACAACTATCACCTGAAGGGCAGGCAAGACAGACTTGGTGAAACAAGCAGCAAGTCATTCAGAAGAGAAAGGTCAGAAATAGTCAGTATGTGCCAAGCAGTTCAAATCAGCACCAAAACTTTTACTGTTATCTCTAATCAGATTCCAAAGGACACAGCCTAGGATCTTCTTTCCAAGAGCCTTGGGAATAGCAATGCTTCCAGAATAATGCCCACATCAGAGAAGCAAAACCCGTAGAGATGTAGCCTAGCAGATTCTTCTGTATATATCTACTTTGATGTCCCAAAATCACCTCAAATTCATTATGTCCAAAAACAAGCTGATTATTTTACCCCCTGACACCATCTTCAACCAACATCATTATTTTGTCTGTATTACTACCATCACTATGATCTTCCATGTCTGAATTTGAAGAGTTATTTTAGACTCTTCCTTTTATTTACTTCATATATCTACCCTACCAAGGTCTTCCGATTTTTATCTCTTTCATATTCATATCCTAGAGGTAACTAGGTAGCATAGCAGATAGAGTGCTAGGCCTAGAATCAAGAAAAAATGAGTTTGAATATGGCCTCGGATACTTGCTATCTGTGATCCTTGACAAGTCACTTAACCTCTGAAATGAGAATAATAATAGCACCTGCTTCACAGGATAAAATGAAATAGTTGTATTATGGCAAGGGCAGTTTCTGGTACATGGTAGAGGCTTAATAAATTTTTATCCCCTAAATTCCATCAAATATATCCATATCTTCCTATTCTCCACACCACACCACTAAAATAGGACAATATTAACATTAAGCTGGTGGTACAGTGGAGAATGTTGATCTTGGAGTCAGGAAACCAAGTTTGGTTCATACCTCGGATACTAGCTGGGACTCAGAGAATGATACTTAACATCTACCTCATAGAGTTATTTAAGGATTAAATGAAATCTAAAATATTTAAACAAATTATATTATTATGATTGACTATATCCTTTAAAGGTTTCCTTGATTCCACTATCTCCGCCAGTTATTTTTTTCAATTACCCATGCCAGAACTTTTTGTAGGCATAGTTATATCTAGTTATATCACTCCTCTACTTTAAAAAAAAAATTCAGAGACTCCATACTCAAGTAAAGTTCAAACTAACTCTCAAGGCCCTCCACAATTGACCTTTCTGGCCCTTTCTGATATGACTCAATTCTTTGTACTCCAGACACTGGCACAGGACAAACTGGGCTACTCCCTGCTCTTTAAACTTGCATTTTATTCTCAGGGCTCTGTGATTCTGGGGACTTTCTTCTCCATCTGTTATCTCCTCGCCTTCTTTGATCTTCTTGGTTGATGACAATCCATAGATTTCGTATGTCCCTTGGATTTGTAATTTTTTTTTGCATATATACTATTGCGTCTTAGAGCTCTCTGTGTTGATATCTTATCCTCTTATTTTACTCTAAACTCTTTCAGGAAAGGAATGATATTTTATTTGTTCAGTGGGTTTTCTTCCTAGTACACAGCACAGTAACCTATTCATAGGAGATGTTTAAGGATTGCATTACACTGTGTTTCTTGGTGTGAATTTTTGGAAAGGTAGAAATAACCTGCTCCTATTTCTCTCTTCCTTGCAGACTATAAAAAGTTGATAACAGTAGAATGAATCAGAGCTACAAAATGGAATTTTTGCACTTAAAGCAAAAGGTGAGAAAAGCACTCTTAGTTGTATGTGTGCTTGTGGTTGGTGGTATAGTTTAATGGAGATCCTGACATACTTACATAAGTATAGATAGATGGAGTAACTCTACTGTGCATAATAACTTCAAAGCCCTTTCAATAAGCATACACAAGCATTTATTAAGAGACTTACTTAATATTCTGGGTAAATCTCTGAGAATGTAATTTGCAAAGAAGTGGCCAAGCAGCTTTGATAAGATGAAGCTCCTCACAAGGATCTTACTACTCCATGGAGATAATATGTGTAATACTTATTCTATCTTTTGTAACAATTACCATTCTAGGCAGTGGGAACACTCACCTAAAAAAAGAAAGAAAGATGGAAAGAAAGGAAGAAAGAAAGAAAGAAAGAAAGAAAGAAAGAAAGAAAGAAAGAAAGAAAGAAAGAAAGAAAGAAAAGAAGAAAGAAGGAAGGAAGGAAGGAAGGAAGGAAGGAAGGAAGGAAGGAAGGAAGGAAGGAAGGAAGGAAGGAAAAAAGAAAGAAAGAGAAAGAAAAGAGAAAAGAAAGAAAGAAAAAAGGAAAAGAAAGGAAAGAAAAAAAGAAATAAAAAGCCCTAGTATTGAGAAATATATATACATATATATGCATGTATATATGCGTATACATATGAAATATATGCATACATATATAAAACACTTGCACATATATTAAAGCATAACACTTAAGGTTCATTTTGAAGGAACCCATAGATCTTAAGAGGCACAAATAAGGATGTAGTACATTATAGGCACTGAAGACTATGCACGCAAAGGCAAAGAGGTGGAAGATGAAGAACTTGGGAATCAGCAAGTAGCTTATTTAGACTGTGTGAATAAGAGAAAAATTAAAGAAACTTTAAAAGGAGGAGGATCCAAAATTTAAATTCGTCACTTAGGAGTTTGTTTTTTATGCTAAAGGTCATAGGAAATAACTGAAGGTTTTGATCATGAGAGTGACAGGGTTGCTTAGCCGGGGAGGGACATTGGCAGACTTGTGTTTTAGAGTGCTGGGGAAGCTATTGGTAGGATAGTTTGGAGATTAAAAGTGACCAGTAGCTGGGAGGTCCACAAAGAGGTTACTGTAATATCCTAAATTAGAAACTACTAGGGCCTTAAATAGGGTTGTCGCTGTCTAAATAGAGAGAAAGAAAGCAAAAGGGAGATGTGAAAATAGAATTGACAAGGCTTAGAAAGAGTTTGGTAGGTCACAGAAACAGGAGTCTAGGTTCATAAAGAAATCTAGGTTATAGAAGGAATGGTGGTGCCTTTAATACAATTAGAGAAGTTAGATGAGGGGTGGATTGAGGGTTTTGTAGGAAGGAGCCCTGTTTTCAATATGTATAGTTTGAGATGTCTGTGGGATTCAATTTGTATTATCTAGCAAGCAATATACGGGACTAGAGCTCAAAAGAGATTGATTCATTTGCGAAGACACAAAAAATTGATTCATAGGTGCTTGAGGAACAATTGAGAAAGAACACATATAATATAACCCAGTACAAGGTCTTTAGGAATCCTGAGGAGCATGTTATGAATTCCAATCCAGCAGAAGAGGTTAAGAAGTGTGCAAACAGGTAGAAGAACCATGAGATAGAGAGCAACGCCAGAAAAGCCGAAGGAAGAGAAAGCTTTGTAGGAAGCATTCAGAGTTTCAGATGCTTAGCATAAGAATTTTTTTTAATTCTATCAGATTTAGCAGTTATCTCTGTTAACTTGGAGAGAACAGTTTCAATTGTGGGGTGAAATGAGAAGTCAGATTGCTGGGAATTTGTAGGAGAAGTAAAGAGAAATGTGGTGGGCTTTTTCTTGGGAGTTAATGAAGAGGAAAAGATATATATGTCAAGTGATTCCTATTTTAAAGTATTATTGTTGTTTACTTGCTACAGCTTCACCACAGACATTAGCTTATCCAAGATCTTTGTGGGGAAAAAAGTTTCTTCGTTTACTTATTTCTTCCTTCCATCACAGCTGTACCTGTTTCCACATAGGAAGAGCTTCATGCACTCATCTTGCTTCCAGTGCTATCCTGAAGTCAGTTGGCAATATGCCAGAAATAGTCAAAGAAAAAAAAGATTATTTAAAAAAGTGAGATAAACAGAACTCTAGTTCTTGCCATTAACCTCTTATTTGTTTCATAGTATTTACATTCTTCTTCTCCCTCCCTTTGGCTTTGTAAAGAGTCATATTACTTAGTAAAAGGGGATCCCAAATGGACACAAAGTTATCTAGACAATGTTACAATCAGATAGCGTGCAGGGATCCGTTGCCTAATGGATAAAGGGACTGCATAGAAAAGGAAATATGAATTTTAACCATTTCATAGGCAAGATCTTTAATAATGACTACTTTGTTTGCTCTGTCCAGTTTCAACAAGGGATGGAGGCTAATGACCCCTGGGCAATTCTTATGAAGCTGGTCTCCCTTCTTCCCCCTCTCAGGTTCTCAGAGAAGAGATAAAAACAAAGCAAAACAAAATAAACAAACAAAAACCCCATGAGCATGGGTTAAACCTACATTCTAGTTCTTGAGTCTGTCTTCTGGCTAGGCATGTTTAGCAGTGAAGGTGCATGGAACAGAGAAAGTGGGCTTTTCTTGCAGAACTGAGTCAGTGATCTTCACACAGTGGATAAGTCCATGGTGGAAAGAAATCTCAGGCATCATCTAATAAAGTCTAACCCCTTCTCGAAGAAGTTAAGTGACACTTCAAGTCACACAAGTAGAATTAAAAGATTTTGCTGATAAATATATGACAGGGTCTCCTCTCCCACAACATATGCAAAAATTTAAAGTTTAATTTGCATTGTCAAAATTTGTGTTGCTTTCTTAAGTCTTGGAAATCAATAATACAATAAAGCCTTGTTTTTTAGCATTTGGCAGTTTCTGAATTGTAATCACGCACAATGAAAATTTAATAACTGGCTCTTGAGCTGGCTCCAGTATGCCCCTGGTAGCCTTTCAATTTTGATTTGAAGCTAGACCCTTTGATTTTTCAATTTAGTGGTCTTTCCATAATACTATGATTATTTCATTCCTGTTTCTCAAAACAAAGCAGAGTAGCACATATGGTACAGGTTCTTAGTGCTGTTACAGTCACTATTGATTTAACTAAGATGATGATAGGAAGAAAAAGCATAAAACATTGATGATCAGCAGGAGTGATTGCTGTGGTCATATTTTCACCATATTTGTTATTCATTAATCCAAACAAAGAATATTCTAGCTGCTTCAGTATTATAATTACTAGGAGGAATTGCTGTGTCAGCATCCAGAAAATATTGAAGGTGGGAACCAGTGTCAATTAGCCAGTTTATGGGCAGTTTTATTGCATTTTTAGTTACCGTATATAGTTACTGTATTTTAGAGTATAGCATTCATTCTATTCTCAGGGAGCCACTAACTTGAAGATATTAGGTTGTATAGAGAATATAAAAGCTATTTCAAAGCCTGTGAGAGTACAGCTATACTCCAGCACACTTATTTTTTTTTTAAGTTGAGAGGAACACTTTGTTCTGGAGCACATTGCAATAAAGTCAAGCAGTTCTGAAATCATTTGATAAATGAATACATGCAACTTAGCTATTGGGAAAGAAGATACCAAGTTATATCTATTTTATTTATTACTCTGTTTAAACTAGCTTTCAAAGATAATATTTCAAAACTTAGACAAAGAGAACAGTCCAATTGTGATTTACAGATACTGTACATTTTATAGCTCAGAAGGTCACAATATCTATACAAACACACATGAGATGCCATCTTTGTGATCCAACCATTTGGCACCGTAAGTAGCTATACAGTAATGATGTATGTATCCAAAGATCACTTATCCTTCAATTTCAGAAATCTAGATTACAACTGTGAATGAAAAAGTAAGCAAAAATACCTCTGAACAGCCAAAGAAAATGTTACAGAGTCAGTGAGTGCAATCAAGCACATACACTTTATCTGAAGGAGAGCTTCTTGGACTTCCACTTAAAATATAATTATTCTTATTTCAGACACAATGTTGGTGAATTTGGTTATTTAATTTTCTAAACCACAACCGATTGAAAGGAGTATAAAAGAGTGACAAGGATGTAGCAAAGGGCTGCAAGGACAGCTAATAATCTGGAGGAAATAGAGGATACAGAAACTAAAAACAAAGCCAACTTAATTCAAAAAATAGCACTCCAAGATTCTTTTAATGTCAGAGCAAATAGCATTAAATGCCGCTAAAATTAATTTTCGAAGTAATTCACTGAAATTTTGAAAAAAATAGATGAACAAACCAAAAATATTTGTTACTTATATGGAGAAAATATTTTCCTTGCCTGCTGAATAAACAGGGGCAATATGGTAATAGCTTGGGCAAAATTACAGCCATTTTACCTTGATAAAGATAACAATAGCAGACATTCATATTATACTTTGTCAAGCACTATATGTGTATATATATATATAATTTTCTCTTAATAATTTTCTTTATGAACATTGTATATAGATTAAATTATATCTATGGAATGTATGTGAAAATGTAAACTTCTATAACATATTGTGTTTAAGAAATATATTTTAAATTTAACATAGCAGTAACAAAATATTCCTTTTTATGTCCCTTTGTGAAATGTTTTCCTTCTGTATATTTTAAAAGTTTTATTGATACTTTTCCTTCCTTTCTCTCTTCTTTTCTTTTCCTTTCCTTTTCTTCTTTTTTCTTTCCTTTCCTTTCCTTTCCTTTCTTTTCTTTTTTTTTCCTTTCCTTTCCTTTCCTTTCCTTTCCTTTCCTTTCCTTTCCTTTCCTTTCCTTTCCTTTCCTTTCCTTTCCTTTCCTTTCCTTTCCTTTCCTTTCCTTTCCTTTCCTTTCCTTTCCTTTCCTTTCCTTTCCTTTTCTTTTCTCTTCTTTTCTTTTGTTGCATCTATCTCCTCACCCATTAACTACCATTCTTCAGTAAAGGCCCTCCTTTTTTATAAATATATGTAGTCAAGCAAAAAAAAAAATTCAGTTAAGTGTCCATTAAAAAATATGTCTAATGAATCTCTATTCCATTACCTCTCCACCAGGAAGTGTGTATTAAGTTTCATAATTATTCTTCTGAAACCATGACTGGTCACTGCATTGATTAAAGTTCAATAGATTCCAATTTCCTCCATAATCCTTTTCTATTCCTCCAGCTCCTAATGCCATCTACTTCCAGTCTTCCTTCTGTCTATTATTAGATTTTATTTTTCCTGTACATAGTTGTTTACAGATTGCACCCTTTCCTTACATGACCAACACAACACAGTACCTGACACATAGAAATGCATAATACATGCTTGTCAACTTGTTTAAATTATTGGTCATCTCACATACACAACAAAATTGTTCTCTTCGTTTTGCTACACATTCATTCATAGGAATTTTCAGTTATCCATTATATTATTTATCACTTTTAATAGAGTAGTATTCTATTACATTCACGAACCACAATTTAAGCATTTCCCAATTGAAAGATATGCACTCTGTTTCTATTTTTCACTCAAAGCTATCACCTCTTTTCTGGTATTCTGGTGATATCAAGTGGACATCATAGATGACTGCTATCCTCTTATTATACTAAAAATGCAGTAACATGCCCATCAAATACATCCAAGTGCATGTATAACTTAGTGACTTTTTAATTATTTTTTAAATTATTTATTTAATTTTTTACTTTTCAGCATTGATTTCCACAAGACTTTAAATTACAAATTTTTCTCCCCGTTTCTACCCTCCTTCCCACTCTGAGGTGGATTGCCCCATTCCCCAGTCAGCCATCCCTTCTGTCACCCCACTCCCCCCATCCCCTTTTCCCTCACTTTCTTGTAGGGCAACATAGATTTCTATGCCCCATTGCCTGTATATCTTATTTCCCAGTTGCACGCAAAAACAATTTTTTTTGAACATCTGCTTTTAAAACTTGGAGTTCCAAATTCTCTCCCTTCATCCCTCCCCACCAACCCTCACTAAGAAGACAAGCAATTCAATATAGGCCACATATATATCCTTATCTAAAACCCTTCCCCAGTACTCATGTTGTGAAAGACTATATTTTTCTCCTTCCTTTCCTATCCCCCTTTATTCAATTTTTCCCTTGATCCTGTCCCTTTTCAAAAGAGTTTGCTTTTGATTACCTCCTGCCCCTATCTGCCCTCCCTTCTATCATTCCCCCCCTTTTATCTCTTTCCTCCTTTCCTGTGGGGTAAGATACCCAATTGAGTGTATATGTTATTCCATCCTCAGGTCAAATCTGATGAGAGCAAGATTCACTCATTCCCCCTTACCTGCCCCCCTCTTACCTTCCTACAGAACTGCTTTTTCTTGCCACTTTTATGTGAGATAATTTACCCCATTCTATCTCTCCTTTTCTCCCTCTCTCAATATATTCCTCTCTCATTCATTAATTTGATTATATTTGTTAGATATTATCCCTTCGTATTCAACTCACCCTGTGCCCTCTGTCTGTCTGTCTATCTATCTATCTATCTATCTATCTATCTATCTATCTATCTATATACATATATACAACTATATATATATATATATGTATATTCCCTTCAGATACCCTAATACTGAAGTCTTATGAATAACAAACAACACACATCATCTTTCCATGTAGGAATATAAACAAAACAGTTCAACTTTAGCAAGTCCCTTATGATTTCTCTTTCTTGTTTAACTTTTCATGTTTCCCTTGATTCTTTTACTTGAAAATCAAATTTTCTATTCAGCTCTGGTCTTTTCAATGAGAAAGCTCAAAAATCCTCTATGTTATTGAAAATCTATATTTTGCCTAGGAGCATGATACTCAGTTTTACTGAGTAGGTGACTCTTGGTTTTAATCCTAGCTCCACTGGCCTCAGGAATATCATATCCCAAGCCCTTCAATCCCTTAATGTAGAAGCTGCTAGATCTTGTGTTATCCTGACTGTGTTTCCACAATACTTAAATTGTTTCTTTCTGGCTGCTTGCAGTATTTCCTCCTTAATCTGGGAGCTCTGGAATTTGGCAACAATATTCCTGGAAGTTTTCTTTTTAGGATCTTTTTTCAGGAGGCAATTGGTGGATTCTTTCAATTACTATTTTACCCTCTGGCTCTAGAATATCAGGGCAGTTCTCCTTGATAATTTCTTGAAAGATGATAACTAGGCTCTTTTTTTTTTTTTTGATCATGACTTTCAGGCAGTCCAATAATTTTTAAATTGTGTCTCCTGGGACCATTCTCCAGGTCAGTACTTTTTCCAATGAGATATTTCATATTGTATTCCATTTTTTCACTCCTTTCATTCTGTTTTATAATATCTTGAGTTCTCATAAAGTCACGACCTTCCACTTGCTCCAATCTAATTTTTAAAGTAGTATTTTCTTCAGTGGTCTTTTGCACCTCCTTTTCCATTTGGCTAATTCTGCCTTTCAAGACATTCTTCTTCTCATTGGCTTTTTGGAGCTCTTTTGCCATTTGATTTAGTCTATTTTTAAGGCATTATTTTCTTCAGTATTTTTTGGGTCTCCTATAGCAAGTCATTGATTTGTTTTTCATGGTTTTCTCACATCACTCTCATTTCTCTTCCCAATTTTTCCTCTACTTCTCTTACTTGCTTTTCCAAATCCTTTTTGATCTCTTCCATGGCCTGAGCAAGTTCATGTTTTTCTTGAAGGCTTTTGATGTAGGCACTTTGACTTTGTTGACTTCTTCTGTCTCTATGTTTTGGTCTTCTTTGTCACCGAAGAAAGATTCCAAAGTCTGAGTCTAAATCTGAATGCTGTTTTGCTGACTGTTCATGTTCCCAGCCAACTACTTCACCCTTGAGCTTTTTGTTGGGGTATGAATAGTGCTTGTAGAGAGGAGAGTACTTTGTCCCAAGCTTGAGGGGCTGCACTGGTATTTTCAGAGCTACTTCTACACAGCAAGCTCTGCCGCACTAGTGTTCTTGTGTTATCTCTGTTTCACTGTAAATGCTTTAGTGATAAATTTGTGAATCAAAGATGCGAAACTCCACATTAATATTTTCAGTGACTGGAGTACAGAATTTTTTCTTTTTTAATATTTTGTTTCAATCATACAAAGTTTGCTTTCTCACTTTCCCAACCCAATCTCACCCAACTATCAATTGAGAAAACTGGAAAAAATGTTTTACAAACATATAGTCAATCTAAACTACTTTCTAAAAAATAAAAATAAATAAACTACTTTCCACATTGGTCATGTCCAAAAAGAATATTTATCTCATTCAGGATTTAGTCCTTCATCTCTTTATTAGGAAGAAGGTAGAATGTTTTAACATTAAGTCTCTGGAATGTTGATTAATCTTTATGCTGATAAGAGTTCAATACAGTGGTATTTCTTTAT
>JAQQSZ010007847.1:0-13197 GCA_028646595.1 Phalanger gymnotis | reverse complement strand
GGAATACCATACATACTCAGTTGGCTATCTTACCCCACAGGAAAGAAGGAGGAAGAAGATAAAAAAGGGGGGACGATAGAAGGGAGGGCGGATGAGGGTGGAGGTAATCAAAAACAAACACTTTCGAAAAGGGACAGAGTCAAGGGAGAAAATTCAATAAAGGGGGATAGGTTAGGAAGAAGCAAAATGTAGTTAGTCTTTCACAACATGAGTATTGTAGAAGGATTATACATAATGAAACACATGTGGGCAATGTTGAATTGATGGACTTCTTGGGGGGTAGGTGGGAAGGGAAGGAGGAGAGAATTTGGAACTCAAAGTTTTAAAAAATAGATGTTCGAAAATGAAAACAAAAAAGTTTTTGCAGGCAACAAGAAAATAAGATACACAGGCAATGGGGCATAGAAATTTATCTTGCCCTACAAAAAAGGAAGGGAAAAGGGATGGGAGGGTAGTGGGGTGACAGATGGGAGGGCAGACTGGGGAACAGGGCAACCAGAATATACGCCATCTTGGAGTGGGGGGGAGGGTAGAAATGAGGAGAAAATTTGTAATTCAAACTCTTGTGAAAATCAATGCTGAAATCTAAATATATTAAATAAAATTTATTAAAAAATAAAGAAAAAAAAGAAACCGTGTAGTTTCAAAATTCCCGGAATAATAGTACTGCTACTTATAATAACAACAGTGAGGGTAACTCAGAAGAATATGCTTTGGTAAAACTTACTAAAGGCTTTATTTTTCTTAGGCATGGTCATAAAAACATAAAAATTCCTACCTAATGCCAGACCCATAGTTCTTCCAGTTCAGGATAGTGCTTCTGACTGAAGCACCAAGGGACTTGCATTTGAAGGGCATACTTGTCAATTGCATTGTCACCTTCAAAGTCCAAGGACCTAGGATGATTATTTTCTGGTAATTTGCATTACCTCTATGGCTTCTGTTCTTTTTTGTAAAGTGGAGAGATAAAATGAGATGAATTATCCATCAGTAATCCTGTGGTTCTGTTAATCCTATGATTCTCCCCTTTCCTAATGTGACGTTTGAAAGGTTCAAGAGACATAATTTCTTGTTAAGTTAATTGTTTTATTAATAATCCCACTGTTTTGAAGGATTCTGGGAAGATGGTAGAGTAGGTCAGACAATTCCAAGCTCTCGAGATTTTCCCCCACAAAAGAGTTAAAATAGTTCACCTCAGGGTGAACAAAGTGTGTATGGAGACAAAGAAAAATAGGGGCACAACCAGGATCTCCCTGGAACAGTTTGAGAAGATCTGAAGAATAACCCCAGGACCAGGTTTGTTCCCTGCAAGGAGTAAACACCTCCAGGCTAGGTTCTGTTTCAACAAGTGGCAAGCCTCTTAAATAACTAGCAGCAAGCCCCAGGGGCAGTTGGTTTGAGAGGCTGCCTCAGCCCCAGCCACTGGAACTTTTCACCCTGGCATAGTGAAGGCAGACATATATCTGAGCCCAGTAAGATTGCAGGAGCCTCTGCTGAGGAGGAATGCCAGATCCAGCTGTGCTCCGAAGAGCAGTGGGGACCAGAAGGAACAAGCACATGCCCAATGAGGACATAAGCAGTGGAGCAGAAAGCCTCTGACTGTGGGCACTTACAGGAGGTTGGAAGTTTGGCTTTGGTTCCAGGCTAGAGGACAGAACTGAAGATTTGGGGCAAGAGGCACTGTTTCCCATATCCCCACCCCACCCCCCACACAAATGCACAGGCAAAGGAGAAAGACCAACCATAGAGACCTATTTATTACAGGAATAGAGATGACCAAGGTTCATCTTCAGAGGAGGATATTGAAATAAAGAAATCCCCAAAGAGTCATGTTAAATGGTCACGTGCCCAAAAAGAATTTATAGGAGATCTTAAAAAAGACTTTAAAAATCAAATGACAGAGAGGCAGGAAAAACTAAAAAAAAATAAAAATAATCCAAGAAAAACAAGAAAGTTATGAAAGGAAGGTCAACCAATTAGAAAAGGAGATCTAGAATCTCAAGGATGAAAACAACGCCTTGAAAATTAGAATTGGGCAAAGTGAAGCCAGTGAAATTATAAGAGATCAAAAAATAATTAAACAAAACTTGAATAATAAAAAAATGGAAGAGAAAGTGAAATACAAGAAAAACAACAGATTTGGAGAATAAATCAAGAAGAGAAAATATAAAAATAATCAGACTAACTGAAAGCAATGATCAGTAAAAGAATCTTGATACAGTAATACAAGAAATAATTAAAGAAAATTGTCCTGAAGAATTAGAACAAGGCAGGGAAGTAGGAATAGAAAAAATCCATCGCACACCACTTAAAAGAGATCCTATGAGGAAACCCTCATAGGAATATCATAATCAAATCCTGAAACCCCCAGCTCAAGGGTAAAATATTAAAAGCATCAAGATTAAAATGATTTAAATATGATGGTGCCACAATTAGAATTACACAAGACCTAGCAGAAGAGACATTAAAAGACTGCAGGTCTTGGAACACAATATATCTAAGAGCAAAAGACCTGGGGCTTTGGCCAAAAATATCATACCCTTCAAATTTCAGTATTATTTTGAATGAAAAAAAATGGACATTTGACAAACCCTCAGACTTTCAAGATTTTGCTAAAAAGAATCCCCAACTTAATAGAAGATTCGACATATAAGAACCAAGAGAAACATAAGGTACATTCCAAAGACTGACTATAAGGGATTCATAAGAACAGACTGCTTACCTTTTATATAACATAAAATGTAAAATGTATGTGTAACATTCTTATTAATAATTTTTGAGCTCATGAGAAAGAATGGTCTAAACCTGACTATGATATGAATTTAAAAAGTAAAACCATATAGAAACAGCTAAAAACAGTAACTATTTTATACAAAAGAAGTACAAGAAGAAGAAAGGATACAGAGGATTTAGATGGGGGAGGAGGGCTGTTAGTTCTGGTAACCTACTTTCATTAGGAATGGAAGTAAGAGGAAACAATACATATATATGTTTAGAAGATTATAAAAGTCTTCTAAATTTAGAGGAAATAAAATGGTAGGGGTATGGGGGGAGGGACTTTTAGAGGGGAAAATGAGGGAATAGGTAAAGGGAGTTCAGAACAACGGGAATAGGAGGATATAGAAGGGGTCCTTAGAGGGGGGAAGGCAAGTATCAGGAGGGCAGGGTAGTTGGTGTAGTATGGGAATGGGAGGATAGGGGAGGGATCCTTAGAGGGGAGAAGGCAAGTACTAGGATTGCAGGGTGGTTGGTGGAGGAGGGGGGTAGGCAAGTAATAGGAAGGTGATGTAGCAGGTAGAAGTAATGTAGAGGAGGCAGGAGGGATAGGGAACAAAAGATATGTACAAATATTAAAAAAAAAGCAGGAGTAGAGCAGGAAAGTATATGTCTATATACGCATATATATGTGTATAAGTGTATGTATGTATCTGTATGTGTATGTATATGTCCAGAAACATATCTAAATTACATTGTAGCCTTCTGGGGGCAGGGAGGAGGGGAAAAATGAACAAGGTTAAAAATTGCACAGCAGAGAACAAAAGAAAACACAAGGAAGTGAAACTGGATAATTCTCAACACAAGGTATATTATTTATCATACAGGCTTTCTTGAAATGAAAATATATTGTTACATATTTTGAATCCTTTCCTATATTCTGCTATACACATGGCATGTTTTTTTCTTTCTTTATATTTAAATTTCAATATTTAAGTTTATGTTGTATTTTTGTTTCTTTTTCTATTCTGTATTTGTACTCTGATAAAATAAAATTTAAAAAAAACTGTCAAAAATAATGTCACTGTTTTAGCAAATGTGTGGTCATTTAGCTGTCTTTCTCTTAGATTAAAGACAATCATAGCTAGATTGTGGTCACTCATGGTTTATATGCCCATCAATTTTGGATAACCATTAATGAGATAATGAATATTACAGTGAGGAGCTGGACCTGAACTTTGATTATGTCATTTATTTCTTATCTTAATTCCAGCCTTGGGCAATCTATTCAAAGAATTTATTCCCACCCAAACATAAGTTAAAGTACAATAGCTTCTTCTAGTGCCAAAGCAATATTCTCAGTGCTGCGACTATGAATATGCTGGTATAGTTCTGAACGGCAAAATGTAACAAACTCTCTGTATGGACAACAGAACCAAAACATTTATTCAAACACCAGAAAGCCAAATCCATCACAGCAACAAAGAAATCCATACACAATAGTAATGCAAGGGGCACCACCATCCCAAAGCCTTCTCCCTACTTGGGCCTTTCCACAAACAAAAACTCATAGCTAGTGGCTTCCTCTCTCTCCTTCAGGTCTAACTGCTCTGACCAACTTCCTCCTTTCTGCTCCACTCTTCCTACTCAACCCATATTGCTCCACCATTTTCTGTTCCACCTGTTCAGCAAGCTCCTCCCTTCATGTGACTTAGACTTCCATATGACTTAAGCCAGTCACATGGGCTTATTAATGGATGGGAAAGACTTTCAAATTAAGCAAAAATACTTTAACAATATACTTCCCCACCTGGATGAGAACTGGATTAGAGGAGAAGTTTACCTTAATTTTTAGAGAATTGAGGTCTTGAAATGAGGATAAATTGTTACACTTATGCAATTCTTGAATTTTTCTAAACCTTTTCTGAATCTTGTTGCATATTCTTTTGGTACTTCCTCTTACAGTCATGAGGTCCATGTACTCAGTTCTGCAATAGGAGCTGACAGATAGATAAACTGATAGAGAGATGGTAACTTTTCATAAGTTGCCTCATTTGAGGCTTGCAATATCCCTGTGAGGAAAGTGCTTTATGCTTATTTTACATATAAGGAAGAAGAAACTCAGAATCCAAACCATGAAGTGATCCTCTTTTCCTTTCCTCACCTAATCCTGAAGGTCATATAGTTTTGAAGTACTGGAACTGAGAAGTGAAAACAAGTCCTCTAATTCCAAATCCATATCTTTACAAACATTATTTCTTTTTATTTGCTCTAAATTTTCATCAGGTTTAAGAAGTGCCCACTCATTCTTCTAGCCAGAGAATAAGGATATGTTCACTTTAATTTTAGCATTAATGATACAGATTTCAGTGACATCTCAACTTCTACATTCCTTTGATCATTTATCTGTTCATTCAATGGAAAGGGCTCCACTGGGCTTAGTGACAAGTTAAAAGATGTATAAGACATTATATGACTCCCAGTTCCACCCTTTACTCTCAAAACTTTTCTACCTTCCCATCAACAGTCTTCTCACCATAGAGATACCTTTGCTCTGTGGTCCTGTCTCCCCATTAGTGAGTCCCTGACTTGAACCATGATTTTATCAGGCATCCAGGACATGCTCCCCTTCCTCCTGGCCCTACTATATGTTTATCTCTGAATTTATAAGTCTGAGATTAAATTTAATAAAGTAGCCAGAGCCAAGATACACAAACAAGTAAGTATAATGCAAAAGTATAAAGTGTGTTATTCCCCATTTCAGATGGTTCAGCAACTAGTCTGATCAAAAGGGACCTCAGCAGGAGATATAGTGCACAACTTTTGGTGTGCTACACAAAATACCTGGGACATAGTTGTTACTTCATAAATGTTTATTGACTGGATTATGTAAAAAGTAGAAAGGGAAAAACAGAAATCTAGACAGGGCATAGTTGTTGCACAATTGACCCTAAAAGTGTGGTCAAATGTTAGCATTTTGAAAGGATGGGTGATGTTGCGATCTAATCACTTGATAGCTGTATGACCTGGAATGAGTCACTTAATTTCTCTGCACTCATGTTTTTTCATTTGTAAAATAAGATAATATTTGTGTCATCCACCTCACTAGGTTGCTGAGAGGAAAGCACTTTATAAACTATCAATGCTAAATGCACAGAAAATTGTTACTATTATAGCCCAATAATCATACTCTCTTTTAGTCCTAGCTCATTAGCAGCTATTCCTCTTAACTTTCCAAACTGCTTTGTTGGTCTTTTTTTGACAATTAGGATCATAGATTTAGAGGCACAAAGAACATGTAAGATCATGTAATCCATTTTACTTACTTTACAGGGGAGGAAACTGAGACTCAGAGAGATAACATTACTTGATGAAAGTCACATAGGTGGTAACAACAGAGCCAGGTTTGGAAATAAAGTCTCTGACTCCCTATCTAGCATTCTTTCTTTCATGGCACTCTTGCTGCTGCTGCTGCTGCTGCTGCTGAGGCTAGCCTTTATATAGCACTTTACATATATTAACTCTTTTGATCTTTTCATCAACCCTGTGAATTAGGTGCTATTACTATCTCCACTTTATGGATGGATAGAGAGGATGAGTGACTTGTCCAGGATCACACAGCTTACACAGTTCTCTATCTCTTCCAATCTATCCAATGTGCCAGCTGACACTAATTCACAGCTTTCTTTCTGATAGTTGCAGACTGTTTTCATTGGCTTCTATATTCTAGAAGTCCTTAGTAGAAATGTACTGTTGTACAAAAACCATGGCTTTTTATTTTTTAAGCATGAAATGTTCCATAATCATGATATATTTCATCTTGCATCTCCACGTCTTTGCACTGGTCATTTCCATGGCCCGGAATGGACTTATTTCCTGTCATGACTTCATAGAGTCCTTCTCTTCCTTTAAGATGCAACTCAGGTACCATCTTCTGCATGAAGTCTTTCTTGATCCTCTAAATTGCTAGTGTCCTCCCTTCCAAACTACCTTGTATTAACTTGGTTGCATATATGCTTATATTGATTAACCTAAGGCAATTAGATGATTCAGTGGACAAGGCATTGGATTTGGATTCAGGAAGAATTGAGTTCAAGTTCCACCTCAGATATTTACTAGTTGTGTGATCATGGGCAACCCTCAGTTTCCTCATTGGCAGAATGGGAGGACAGTAATAGTACCTAGCTACAGTATTCTCAAATATCAAATGAGATGTCATATGTGCCTCATTTCTCAAACTTTGAAGTGCTTTATAAATGCTAGCTGCTGTTAGCTAATATTATTATTAATATATGTGTACTTGTCCCTATGTTGAGTTCAGTGCCTGGCTCACAGATGTCTGGACATTCTGACTTCTCCAGCAGAATGATCCTTCCATCATCCCCACTCCCTGATTGAGTTTATATCTCTCCCAGCTTCCCAGGTACCAGAAAACGTGGTCATTTCTTGCCCATCTCAAAAGAATTCCCTCACCTTATCTATCCATCCTAACTAGTTATTGCTCTTCTTTCTTTTGTGGTTAAATTTCACTATAATCAATGTTCCTTTCATCTCATTCTCTTTTTATTTCTCTGAAGTCTGATTTTGACCTCATCCTTCAAGTGAAAATGATCTCTCCAAAGTTAATAATGGTTCTTTCTCTGGCAAATCTAATGACCTTATCTTAATCTTTTTCTTTCTCTTGGCAGACTTTGATATTTCATCCTCATCTTAGGATTTCTTCTTTCCTGGTTATTCTCCTGGAGGAGGAGACTGATCCTTCACATTCTCCTTTGCTGGCTCTTCATCCAATTTTTTATTACCCATGTGTGTCCACTCTGACCTGTACCTTCTCTTCTCCCAGAATATTTTTCTTGGAGATCTCATCAGTTCCAATGAATACAATTATTATACATACACTAATGATGTCCAGATCTATTTATCTAGCCCTAATGGCAACTGGATGTCTTAATCGACATCTAAAACAGAATTTTCGGAAACTGAACTCATCATCTCTTCTCCACCCCCATCCCAACAAACAACCCAGAAAACTTTCTCTTTTCTTTTTTTTTTTTAGCATTTTCTAAATTCATTTTTAGTTTGCAATGTTCATTTCCGCAAGATTTTGAGTTACAAGTTGTCTCCCAATCTCTCTCCTCTCTCCACCTCAAGATTGCATATATTCTGATTGCCCCTTTCTCCAGTCTACCCTCCCTTCTATCACCCCAACCCCCATCCCCTTTCCCCTTACTTTATTGTATGGCCAGATAGATTTCTATACTCCATTGCTTGTATATCTTATTTTCCAGTTGCATGTAAAAACAATTTTAACACTGGTTTTTAGAACTTTGAGTTGCAAATTCTCTCCCTTCTTCCCTTCCCCACACCCTTCTTGAGAAGGCAAGCAATTTAATATAGTTTATACATATATCATTATGCAAAACACTTCCATAATAGTCATGTCATGAAAGACTAACTATATTTCCCTCCATCCTATCCTGTCCCAGGCTTTATTCAATTTTCTGCTTTGAGCCTGTCCCTTTTCAAAAATGTTTGCTTTTGACTACCTTCTCCTCTACTCTACCCTCTCTTCTATCATCCTCCACCTCTTATACCCTTCCCCTGTACTTTCCTGTAGGGTAAGATACCCAATTGAGTGTGTGTGTTACTCCCTCCTTAAGCTAAATCCAATGAGAACAATATTCACTCATTCCCTTTCACCTACCCCGTCTTCCCTTCCATTATAACAGATTTTTCTTGCAACTTTTATGTGAGATCTTTCTATCTTTCCCTTTGTCTTTCTCCCACTATATTCCTCTCTCACCCTTTAATTTTATTTTTTAGATATCATCCCTTCCATTCACCTCACCCTGTGCCCTCTGTCTATACATATATATGTATACATACATATATGTATGCACATATATGTATATATATATGCACACATACACACACATATTTATATATGTGTGTGTGTGTGTGTGTGTGTATTCCCTTTAACTACCCTAATACTGAGAAAGGTCTCATGAGTTATGAATATCATTTCTATGCAGGAATTTAAACAGTTCAACTTTAGTAAATCCCTTATGATTTCTCTTTCCTGTTTACCTTTTCATGCTTCTCTTGATTCTTGTATTTTAAAGTCAAATTTTCTATTCAGTTCTGGTCATTTCACCAGGAATACTCGAAGTTCCTCTATTTAATTGAAAATCCAAAATTAGCCCTGAAGTAATTGTAATGTCAATTAAGTTGGGTGTCTTTGATTGAGTCTTACTAGGTGCTAAACCCCAGGCCCAAACCCCTACCTACTAGGTGCTAAGCCTATGTGGGTGTGAAGTCCTCAGGGTCCTAAGGGGTGTTGCTAAGACCAGAGATGAAAGTAGGAGCCTGAGTTCTAGTTGCTGAGATGATGTTTGATGACAGCTAATGAGTGTATAAAAAGAGAGAACAGAGCTATTTGCGGAGCTCTCTCACTCTTGGTGGTGTGCTGATGTGGAGACTCTGGGGAGCTGTAGTTAAGAGCCCTCCGGCTTGTAAAATTGGATGTTGGGACTTTGTTAAACCCTAGTAACTGTGCATTGAGATTTGAATCAGACAAGTCTGTCTGTTGGTGTTTGAAATTTGTTTGTATTTGCTCTGAGGTTCGGGGTGCTGGCTTTCTCCCCTGAACTAAGTGAATGATATTTGTATATTGGATTGAAATAAGATTTTTAACCGCTTAATGTTGCTTTCCTTAGTAAAGCAGATCAAAAGAACATGTGCTTTCAGTGTTCTTCTTGTTGGGCTTATGTTGGTTTTTCACTCTCACAGCAGCTGCTACCCAAATTGCTGCTACAGTAACATACTCAGTTTTGCTGAGTAGGTGATTTTTCATTTTAGTCCCCTGATCTCTGGAATATCATATTCCAAGGCCTTTGATCCCTTATAGTAGAAACTGCTAGAGTTTGTGTTATCCTGATTATGTTTCCACAATACTCAAATTATTTCTTTCTGACTGCTTGTAATATTTTCTGCTTAACCTGGGAACTCTGGAATTTGGCAACAGTATTCCTAGGAGTTTTCTTTTTTTGATCTTATTGAGGAGGCAATCGGCGGGTTGTTCCAATTTCTATTTTACCCTCTGGCTGTAGAATATCAGGTCAGTTTTCTTTAATAATTTTTTGAAAGATGATGTCTAAGCTCTTTAAATTATCTCTCCTGGATCTCTTTTCCAGGTCAGTGATTTTTCCAATGACGTATTTCACATTGTCTTCCATTTTTTCATCTTTTGGTTCTGTTTTATAATTTCTTGATTTCTCATACATTCACTAGCTTGCACCTCTTCCATTCTGTTTTTTAAGTTATTATTTTCTTCATGGATCTTGTGGACCTCCTTTTCCATTTGGCTAATTCTGCCTTTTAAGGCATTCTTCTCCTCATTGGCTATTTGGACTTCTTTTGCCATTTGGGATAGTCTATTTTTTTAAATTTTTTTTAATCAGGGCAATTGGGGTTAAGTGACTTGCCCAAGGTCACACAGCTAGTAAGTGTGTCAAGTGTCTGAGGCCAGATTTGAACTCAGGTCCTCCTGTCTTCAGGGCCGGTGCTCTACTCACTGCGCCACCTAGCTGCCCCAGGATAGTCTATTTTTAAGGTGTTATTTTCTTATTTTTTGAGTCTCCTTTAGCAAGTTGTTGACTCATTTTTCATGATTTCTTGCATCAGTCTAATTTTTCTTCCCAATTTTTCCTCTGCTTCTCTTACTTGCTTTTCCAAATCCTTTTTGAGCTCTTCCATGGCCTGAGACCAATTCATATTTTTCTTAGAGGCTTTGGATGTAGGATCTTTGACTTTGTTGACTTCTTCTGGCTATATGTTTTCATCTTCTTTGTCACCAAAGCAAGATTCTATCGTCTGAGTCCTTTTATGCTGTCTGCTCATTTCCCCAGGCAATTTTTTGACTTTTGAGCTCTTTGTCAGAGTATGACTGCTTTTGTAGTAGATAATGCTCTGTCCCAAGTTTCAGGGGTTTTGTGCTGCTATTTTTAGAGCTGCTTCTATTCTGAAGTGGTGTGATATTCCTCTCCTGGCCTGTGCTCTGGTCTGCCATGTAACTACCTGGAGGACTCCCTCTCCACCACCACCACAAGGTCTGCCACACCAGTGCTCCTCCTCCCCTAAGGACCACCAACTAGGATTGTAACTTGGATCCAATCAGGGCAAAGCAAGAGAATCTTGCCTCAGTGCATCAAAGTGATCCTTGCACTCCGACTCTGATTAGCTGCTTGATTCCCCCAACTTGTGGACCCAGAGCTCTGGAAGCAGCTTCCACTGCTGCTGCTGCAGCCACCTGTGCCACCCCAGGGCTGGGGCCAGACCACACACTTCTCTCACCCAGGTGCAACAGAATTTTCCCACTTACCTGCTAAGTTGTCTTTCATGTTTGTGTGTTGAGAAGTCTGGAAATTTCCACAGCTCGGTGATTCAGGACCCTGAAGCCTGGTCTGCCTGGTGTGCACCAGTCTGGTCTATCCCAGCATGGCCCACACTGGCCTGCACTCTGGTCCCATCATGGTGCAATAGCCCCTTCTTAGTTACCATCCAGGCTGTATTGGGCTGAAGACTTGTTTCACTCTGTCGTTTTGTGGTTTCTGTAGCTCTGGAATTTGTTTAGAGCCATTTTTACAGATATTTGGAGGGATTCGGGGGAGAGCTCATGTGAGTCCCCGTTCTCATGTCACCATCTCCAACCCCAAACTTTTCTCTTTTCCTAACTTATCTGTTATTGGCAAGAACCCTGCTATTCTCCTCATCACTCAGACTCATAACCTAGATTTCCTCCTGTTGATTTTTAACTGACTCCCCCCACCCCACCCCCATCTCAGTATATAATCTCATGCCAAATGCTATCAATTCAGCATTTCTCATATATCCTCCCTTCTCTCCCCTGATAACTGTACCAACCATGAAATTGCCCTTCTCATCTCATACTGCACTACTGTAATAGCTTCTGGTTGTTTGTCCCAGCCTCAATTCTACTCACTCCAGTCTATCTTCCATTAAATTATTAAAATCATCTTTCCCTATTCAATAAACTAGGTCTGCTTCCTATTATCTCTGGGATAACATATGACATTTTTATTTTAAGGCCCTTGCTTCTTTCTACATTTCCAGTGTGCTGAAACATTCTCCCTTTCCCTAAGACATGTACTCTAAGATCCAGCAGCATTTGTTTCCTTGCTATTCATTGCACAAAGCATTCCATCTCCCCATTCAGGACATTTTTACTGACTGACTTGACTCTCTCATTAAAATATAAGCTCCTTGAAAGTAAGGATTACTTCAGTTTTGTACTTTTATCCTGAGAGTCTAGCATAGTACCTGGAACATAGTCAAAGTTTAATAAATGAATGTTGATTGATTGATCAAAATCTACTCATTGTATATCATTTGCTTGGGCCATTCATTCATCTCTATAATTCTTTTCTGGAACTAAATTTTAGTTTTTCATTACTGACAAACATTATTCAAATATGCTATTACTGGTGATACTATTGGCATTAAATTTTAAATATGGCTCATATGCTATAAAATGAAACAGTATAGGAAAGAGGAGCTGATTTTTTGGTAGATCCATGTTTCCGACTTAGGTAAATGGGTTAGATGGTTGTTGAACTGAAAAAAAAAAAAATCCTTACATGTGAATGTGCCTTAATCCATGTTTGATCCAAGTCTAGGGAGCACTAGTAAAAATGATGATTGATTCTGTAGGGATAATTCACAGAGACTATAACTTGATCCTATTAGAGATTTCTATGAGTACTCATAGCATAGTTTGAAATATCATAAAAGTGTACTCTGCTGTTTATAATTCAAAAGGTCAGCTATGATGTGAAGCAAACTGTCTTTTGTGGCAATTCACAAAATCATAGAACATAAGCAGTATAACATTTTTCCAATATCTACCAAATCCTCCTCAAGTCAGATGACTTTTTTGTACATATCACAATTTATTTATCATTTTTTCATTTATTCACTAATTCTTTATTGAATCTACTGTGTTCAAAGCACTCTACTAAGTTCCAGGTAATGTATACAACTATTTTAAATAACCTATACACACAGGGAGCTGACAACCTACCAGAAATAATATTACACACATATTAAGAACCTAAGAGAAACTAACATGCCATCTAAGTATTGTGTGCATCATAAGGAAATAAAGATAAATTCCCAATATAAATGGCAAAAGAGAACCTCTTGGAGGTAGCATTTGAGTTTAGAATTGGAGGAAGGATAGGATTTTGATGGTTAAAAGAGCAGGGAGGAAGGCATTTCCAATATTAGTGAATACTGTGGAAAAAAAGACAGTAAAACTCTGAATTTATTTGAAGGAAAGTGAGAAGTCTGTTTTGTGTGAAAAGGTAGTATTTTCTTCAGTGGTCTTTTGGACCTCCTTTTCCATTTGGCTAATTCTGCCTTTCAAGGCATTCTTCTCCTCATTGGCTTTTTGGAGCTCTTTTG